>CAIGRP010028744.1:0-11742 GCA_903798385.1 Fraxinus cuspidata | reverse complement strand
TTAAGGAGATTTGCTTTGGCATATATCGCTTCATCATATTTACTTTTTTTTTTTTTTTTTGTATTCTTTCGATTGGAATAGTCTTATTTCCGACAACAGATTCTACCCCTCATTTTACCCAATCACGTAAGTGTGTGTAACCACACTTCTATTCGCTTTTCTTCTTCACTAGTTTGTTAGTGAACAGCAGAGATTTATGCCAACAATTAGTTGAATGATTTGGCTCTATAGGTTAACCAATTGATCTAAATACCATTTAAATATTTACCGGTATCAATCTTTTATCTCCCTTCGCCCTTTAGGGTGGTGACTATCAAGAATGGAATTTGGTTTTCAGCCGGGGTGGAGGAAGTGAGGAAGATGACTAGATTTTTATTTTTCTTTTCATTTATTTGTTTCGAAACTTTATCAATAATAAAGATCGGGAAAAAAGGTACAAAATGTTGAAAATTAGTGATAAATTAGTTTTAACCAACTTTGATCATTGAAGCAAGATCTAATAGTGGATTACAAGAGTTCATAGGACGAACATGATCTACTCTGCAAGAAAATGATTGTAGTATACATAGGTAGCTTGAAACATGGAAATTGTTACATAAGTGAAAATTGGAAATTGGTGGGAAAATGAAAAGTTATTTGTCCCAAATTGAAAATGAAAAACTGATTTAGCAAGGGCAAAATACCATATCGTCATCCACGCCACTTAGGGAAATAGGGCGGGACGTCCTCGTCCGAACCTGTCCCAACTCCTATTTATTATTATTCTTTTGTGGTTTAGATTTAATTCTTATTTAAAAAGGAAAAATAAATAAATAAGTCAATGGGGAGTAAAATGAGAATATTTTAATTCCCTGTCTTGCCTCGCCTCCCAAATATTCAACAACAGATAAAAATGGTTTAAGTATTATAAATTGTTTAAATTATAAATAGATAAAAATATACGTAGATGTGAATAGTATTTTTGAATCCTTTAAAATGTGTGAATGAAAAGTGGTTGAGTTTTTGTTAACATGAGCCAAACATAGGTGGAAACAACTTTCCAACATCTACGAATAGTTCTCTCATTTTGCACATTGGTACGTTCTAGTTCTCTTGAACTATCATATTACGCCTGCACTTTGTGCACTTTGCATTATAATCCATAAACTACCAACATTTTTTTCATTTTACTCTATTTTGTTTATGATACGCTCTTGATCAATTGAAGAAGAAGAAGCTTTCTCTGTCAACGAATTTTCGAAGCTCCCAAAATATAGATTAACAGATTATCCATTGCATCTCTAGAGAATTGTCCTTTTATTTTCTGGCTTTTGAAGCAATTGGTGTTCCTTGTTTCAACACTTTATCCTCCCAATTTGCACACTAGCCTCCAAAATCTTGTATTACTGCATTTCAGTTGCTCCAATTTCTAAGTCATGCAATTTTCCCCTTGAAGTTTTCGGAAAGTGCAAATGGGCCATAATGTTTTTACATTTTGTAATTTGGTACCTGACCTTCCGGAGAGTATTGGTCCCTGAAGTGAAAACTTAATACAAATTTGTCCCTAACTTTCTAGTATCTACAAATTGGTCCTAGACGTTCAGTTATTTTCAAATTAATCCTTAAGTTTTCATAATACTGCAAATCAGTCACCATGGTTTCTTTTTGCTCCAAATGACCCCTGTACTTTCTACTTGCTGCAATTTTTGCCCAAAATTATCAAATTGGACCATATCAGTCCTTGGTCTTCTCCTTGCAAATAACTTCATATTTGTCAACCCATTTATTGGGTCCAATGGCTGAACTAAATTATATATTCGGTTCCATCAAATATCTCTGCGTCCACTAAGTGACGACCCAAAGGAGCATGCCCATCCTCCAAATTGTGTTTACCCATATCTGCTATTTCTCCGTAGTGTTCGAAATTGGTTTAGAAATGACAATTTTGACCAACCATGATCAATTATTTAAGCGGAATCGTTAGTCATTTACAAGATTCAATAGCTTAATGTGTTCTACTCTACAAGTAATTTATCATGGTTTATTTAGATGCTCAAACTAATTTTGGATGAATAAAAATTAAGACTAAAAGTGATCCAATTGAATATGAAAATTGTTGAAAATTGAAATTAGTATATCACGGAATATTTAATTAGTCGAGTGCAACACGTGACAAAATATTCCTCAAACCGTGTGACTAAAAGTCGTGTCTAATTAGTACAAACATTGTCTTTTCAAGGTATGTCCTCTCTGAAAAGATACGTCTTTTTAAAAAAGACAATTCGAATTGACATATCTTTTCATATGGTTGTGTATTTTTAAACAAGACAATTCCAATTGCAAAATTGATCATTTCATTTTTTTTAGTCACATATATTCAATCACACCTTTTTTATAAAATTTGCATTATTGTTAAGTTTCGATTTGGTTTAGTTTTAAATAGAAAGTTAAATAGTTAATAGCACAAAACGTTCATACGTTAGAAGTTAATTGTGCAAAACGTTCATATCTTGTTTTGTTTAGGCATTTCACCCTTATTTGCACTTTTTATTGTGAAAATCATTTGTTCCACCCATTTTTATCCAACTTCTCCATAAAATTTATGAAATAATAAATATACCATCATATTTAAATAAAAAAAATAAAGAACTATTTACAACAATATTTTCAATTTTAAAAAAAACGCAAACGCATCTCAAACAAATTAATAAAAAATTAGGAAAAGAAAATATCTTTCTCTCTCCTCCTCCACCAACAACGTTTTTTCCCATCCAATCCCACTTTCTTCCTCTCAAATCCATTCAATTTCCCATCTTGCATCAAAGAGGAATGGTTATTGGTTTGGTGCAATCTATAGCCTCTGGAGATATTAGGAGCCAAAGAAGAAGAACTTGGCTTGGAATTTGGTTCTAATTTTTCTCAAAACCTAAATTCCAGTTAAATCTTGAAAGTGCTTCTCCCTTTATAGACCACTAATTTGATCATGACCTCACGTCCCCCTCTGTTTCCACCATATGGCTCATCATCTCCTTCTTCACCACGACCACCATTTCCATCCAGCCCTACCCTTATTATCCTAACCCTTTTTTGCCTTCCTCCTCTAAATCCACCACTTCACTTCAACTCGAAACGAGAAACCCACTTTTTCCTACGAAGAATCTGATGTTGATTCAGCACTTTCCCTCTTCAATTTGGTGGTGGTGGTGGTGGTGGTGGAGGAGGAGTAGAAGAAAGAAAGAAAGAAAGAGATTTTTTTTTTTTTTAATTATTTAATAATTTATTTGGGGATCGTTTTTTTTTTTTAATTTGGGAGTAGGGTTCTTTTCTTTTCTTAGTGCTTTATTTAAATAAGAAGGGTATATACGTCATTTCATATCTTTTATCAAAAAATTGAATAAAATGGATGAAAATAATAATTTTTTGCAATGAACTGTGCGAATAGATGTGAAAATGCAAATGTGGGAAAATTTTGCACAATTAACTTCAAATGTAGGGACATTTTGTACTAATAATCTAAAATTTAAAATCATCAGTAGCTTGGTTGTTCTCCGCGATGTTTCTATTACAAAAAGTTGGTTATATCTTGAAGACAACACCTGCACGTAGCAAATTATCTTAAGGACAAAAGGTCGAATTCTTGCCTCGATTGAATCTAATTCTTTCTACGTTTCTTAATTTTGATAAGTCAAAACTCTACGTGTAAAAGATAAATTGTCAAAAAAAGAAAAAAAAAATTATACTCCAAAAATTTATAACATGTAAAACCCGAACTAGGTTGAATTTTCTCATCAAAAAGTCCAAGCCCAACTCGCTATGCTAAAATTGGAATAGTGATGACGCCAGACATTTTTCATTGTGCAATGAAAAATTTAAATGCAATTTTTCCCCATACGAGCCTAAGCAACCCATAGGTTGAGCCTCGACGAGGCGAGAAGATATGCCGACGAGCCGCTCAGCTCCATGCCAATGTGGATAAACTTACCGGGTTTACTCTTGGAATTTTGGAACCCGGAAGCATTGGGAAAGATTGTTTCTAAAGTTGGTAAACCGATTTCCACCGACAAACTCACTTCCACAAAAGGTAGACTTTCCTATGTGAGAGTACTCATTGAAGTTGATGCGTTGATTGAATTGGTGCAGTTAGTTACATTGAAGCTACCTAATGGTAAGCCAAGGGAACAAGAGATATACTTTAAACATGAGCCGAAATTTTGGTGCCAAATGCAATTTTTTTGCCATGCTACATATGGTTGCAACCTTAAAAAAGGCTTCATATGCAAATGAGAAGGACAATGACGTAAACGCTCAAAATGTATCATTGGGTGCATCACAAAACACATCGGACCAGGCTATTTCGGAGGCACAAAATAGACAGAATGCTGCTGGAATTTAGTCTCAGGCTGAGCATGCTAAACAAAACGACAGGCAGAAGGTTGGACCTAAATCTGGACAAAACAATTTTGCATAGGTCAGTGGGCTAGTATAGTATGTTGCGCAGAATGTATCATAGGTTGACGTGGATGATCATGTTGGCAACCAAATGGCCGAATCACTGTTAGAAAAGCAGACAGGTCAGATTGAGTGCCCGTTCATTGAATTTGTTAGCAAGAAGAAGGGGGTGAATCAGAGGCGGATTACTTCAATTCGAATTATGACCAATGACCATTCTAGTTTGGCTAAATCCGGGGCAGTAGATTCCTCAAATGTTCATGGAATGAGTGCTAAGACAACTACCAACTAAAAGTTAAAGGGACGATGGAGGAACAAAAGAAGATTGTAGCTATTAAAGACATGAAGAAGGGAATCTCCCTTACTTCAACATCATGAATATAGCCACTTGGAACATTAGGGGCCTAAACCTTCCCCTAAAACAAAATGGGATTCGGAATTTCATTAAGCAACATGATATTGATGTAATCGGTATTTTGGAAACAAAGTTGGGGGAGCCAAAGATGGACTGAATCATGAGGAACAAACTTGGTGGTTTATCGTAAATCAAACTTTTCTACTCAACGAGCTAGCCGCATCTTGGTTTTGTGGAACTCATTGAAAGTCAACTTGGAAGTGCTAGAGACTACATCGCCGGTTATCCATTGTTCCGCGACTTGCAAGGTTGGTTTACTTACATTTCTTGTCAGATTTGTTTATGGCTTTCATAATATTGTTAGTCGCACGCCATTATGGAATAGCATCTTTGAGTTTGGCTTAAATTGCTCTTCGCCATGGTTGATTATGAGGGACCTTTAATAATGTGCTAAAATTTGATGTAAGGAGTAGTGGTGTGGATGTTACCCCATATGAGGTAAAAGACTTTGAAAGTTGTTGCCTTAGGCTTGGACTTATAGCTATAAGATCTGTTGGTTGTTTACACACTTAAACATATAACTCGGTTTGGAGCAAGTTTGACAGGGTATTGGTCGATGATGTTTGGTTGCAAATGGGGTTTAATAGCTTGTCTCATTTTCTACCTTCGGGGTGCTTGTCCGATCACTCACCGTGCATTATCTCACTTTTTGGCCAAGAAGAAAGCAAAAGGAAACCGTTTAGATTTTTCAATATGTGGAATAACAATGCTAGCTTCCAAGAGGTTATGCAAAATTGTCGGCAACGAGAGATTAGGGGTACAAAACAATTCACGCTTGTAAGAAGCTTCAAAGTCTTAAAGGGGAGCTAAAGAAGCTTAATGAGAAACACCTTTCTCACGTTTCCATGAGAGCCAAAATGGCTACTATAGAGTTGAAAGAGGCACAATTGGCATTGCACGATAATCCTCTTAATATTGAACTTCAAAATAAGATGGCACACATGAGGAAAGTAGCCAAGGATTTGTGTCAAGTGGAGAGAAGTTTCTACTATCAACAAGTTAAGTGTGAGTACCTCAAGCATAGTGACAAATGTACTAAGTTCTTCCGCTCGATGATCAAGAGGAATATTATAAGGAACTACATTTCTACCGTGCTTAAAGGGAATAGATCATATATTACCTCATCGAACGAAGTAGCTAATGCTCATTCCTTCTTCATATGTCCCTTCTTTTTACAATTGGAATCTTCCTTGATACCAGCTTGGGGGTATTTTACATTTCCCTTTTTGATTGGCTTGATATTTGCCCTTTCCATGTGTTGCCAGGATTGCACTTTCTCCATGTTCCATCACCAGTCTCCATTCCTCTTGAACACTCATGGTCATAAATTCATTAATTGACCATTTATCCTTATTTGTGTCGTATGAGATTTTGAAGGGTCCATATTGGTACGAAAGGGAGTTCAGGATGTAGTGTACCAGGAAAGAATCTGACATTTCAACCTCGAGTTTCTTCAATTGAGCCACAATATCCCTCATTTGCATGATTGCTCGTGCACACCTCTCACACCGATGAGCCTTAGGGATGAGAACTTCATGATCAAGATGCTTGCTAGTGCCTTGTCTAAAGTGAAAAATTGATCATCAATGACTTTCAGCGAGTCTTCGACCTTTTTATGCTAATCAAGAGAACCACGGATACCAGCAAAAATTCTAATCTTAATGAACATCATGCTGAGGCGATTAGATCGCTTCCATCGTTCATAAAGTATAATGTCCGTTGCAGTGTTGCTATCAGTAATTGTCGATGGTTCGTCTTTCCTAATAGCATAGCCTATGTCTATCCACACTAAATGAAGAAGAACTATCTCCTTCCAAACCTTATAATTATCTCCCTTGAGTTCAAGGATATCATAATGAATATCAGAGAAATTTGCAGATTGTACGACTGCATAAAATTATAGAATACATGCTTATGTTAAAACTGAGGCCTAAACAAAATATCATGCTTTACCAATGTAAGTCATGCTTAAAAATTGAATTAATGACATAAAAATGCATGTGGGCTAAATTTTAATTCAAGTGGATTCAATTATTCTTTATGATTAAACTTTATGATAAAACTATCAAGTTATTTAATTAATTCATGATTCATGTGGGTAAGTTATGAATAACTTGATATTTTATCTTAATTAATAATAAAAATTCATGTGGGATAAAATTTATTATATTTAGTAGAATTAATTACAGTTAATGTCTAATATTCTTTATGTGATCCTAATCAATTAAAGATGTTGTGACTATTCTCTAATTAATTAGAATTACGTGGATCACTAGACATTTGATCGCATAAAGACTCACTTAATATGAGAACGGTTATTATATACATAATTTTAACTAATACTGACATGTTATCATTATGCACAAAATAATCTCAATAAATGAGCATATTTAAAACTATAATATTATGCATAACATTTAATTTCATGCCTTTAACTATATATATATACTCATCCAAAAATTGCATATATTAATAAAGAGCATAAATAAACAACTCATGCAAATTCAATATGAGCATAATCAATAAATTTGTATAACTATTATCCAAATCACATATAATTAAATCAAATACGAAAGCCAATCAGCCATTTATTAGTCATACGTCGGCAAATTAACAATGATAGGCACAAAGAGCGTGGGCCTATTTTCAGCCATGTATTAACCATATGTGGGCAAAAAATATGTAAGAAGTTATAAGCACAAGAACGTGGCCCATAACCCACTTTCCATCTTCTTTAAAATAGGACCCTTTTAAACTACACGTTAGTAATATTTTAATATCAGCACAAAGAGCCTATTTAAAAAAACACGAGACTTTTGGCCACATACGCTTTGTTTTAAAGAAACAGCAAAACGATATGTAGTTTTAGCTGTCATCAACCTTTAGACTGGGTTGATAGTAACAATTCCACGGACGTTTCTCATGTTTTGATCACAGAAAGCTTAACAATTTCCGTGTGATTTCTAACGATTTATACATGATTTCTACATAATATAATCTTTTTCCGAATAAGAAAATGTCCAGAAATCAAAACATGATTTTTTTATTTTTTATTTTCAAACTTTCAGCCAAAACATAGATGAATAGAGCATCACTAAAAACACTAAGACAAAGAATAAACCTTTCTCTGATACAAATCTAAGAATTTTAACAATTCTATAATCTGGAATAAATACTTAAGGGATCAAAATAAAGACTTTAGTTCTCAAGAAACGGTACCTCCAGCCATTGGTGTCGCCCACATTAGGACGCTGCTTTTCTCATTGATTTGGCACTTCCAAACTCCTCTCAATCTAATTAGATGATGTAAAACTGAAGGCCCAATCTAATTAGATGATGTAAAACTGAAGGAGATTGAGTGAATGAGTTTGGGGACCAAACCGTAGTATTGATAGCCAAGCTCCCATCAAGCTTCTGGTGTTTACGTGTCAAGTATTTCACTTTTTCAGATTATCATGGGGAGTTTTTAACTGCTCCATAATGAGGGCTTGTCTTTGGTTAGGCCACCTTAATGAGGGCTTTTGCAGTTATTCACTTGACATATGTATAATTTGGTTGGATTGAGATTTTTGTTTGATTTAACAGCGGACCTATGGTTTTCCATGTACTTTAAGAAGATGTAATCTACTCTTTTAGTTTTGTCCATTTTGTCTAGCTGTAATAATGTAGAGAGGTTGTTTTCACTAATCTTAGCATGAATACCAACTGCTGGTTGTCATGTTTCTTTTTCGATATTATTGGACACTAGTTGATATCCTCATTCTTTCCAATTTTGGTAGCTGGAATTCCAAGGGTTAGTTGGTTTGGAGTTGAGGAAGATTATAATGCCCTTGTTATGGACTTATTGGGACCTAGTCTTGAAGACTTGTTTAACTTCTGTAGTTAGAAGCTTTCTCTCAAGACAGTTCTAATGCTTGCTAGATCAGATGGAAGGATATTGTTTTTGCTTGTGTTTAATTAAAAAGATAAGGCATTTTTGTGCTTCGGTTTTGTATTTTTTTTTTTTTTTTGCAATCTCATTTCTTTTCAGATTAACCGGGTAGAATTTGTTCATTCTAAATCCTCCCTGCATCAGGATATTAAGCCTTACAATTTTCTCATGGGCTTGTGAAGGCGTGCAAATCAGGTGCCCGATTTTGTTTCTTACTTTGAAGATTTCCTCACTTTTATTTAACTGTCTGTTTTAATGATCTGTGGTGATTCATATTCCAATTTCACACAGGTGTAAGTTATTGATTTTGGACTTGCCAAGAAGTATAGAGACTCCTCAAATCAACACATTCCATATAGCCAGAAATAGCATTGGTATGCGTGTGACTAATTTTTCTTTTTCTTGAACATTTGATAGAACTTATTTGATCAATGATTAATATTATATTTGGTTTGGCTCTACTGCATATACCACTGTGATTTAGAATCACTTGGATATATTCTCGTGTACTTCTTAAGAGGAAGGTATAGATATTTATATCTTTCATGTTTTGTCCTCTGTTCTTAACACAATATTCCTACTTACTTTATTTTAAATATGTAGTCTCCCATGGCAGGGGCTGAGAGCTGGATACAAGAAACAGAAGTATGAACAAATTAGCGAAAAGAAAGTTTCAACGTCTATTGAGGTAATAGTGGTTCACCCTCCTGCTTTGGCATTTATGTATTCCATGACCAGACTGAATTTGATACTCACTTTTCTTTAGGCTCTGTGTCACGGCTATCCTACAGTGTTTGCTTTGTACTTCCATTACTGTCGTTCGCTTAGGTTTGACGGTTAACCAGATTAATCTGAATAGAATTTTCAGTGACCTTTTTGCTCCAAATGGTAAGAACAATTAAAATTTTTTTGGTTTTTATATAATAATTTAATAATTTATTTTCAATTTGATCATGTATTTGACTGGACCGTTTTGAAATATCAGCAGTCACAACTTGCCAATCCACCTTCTCGTGCCCTTGTAAGTAACATCAAAGTCTAGACTTGCCTTCTGTTAAACCCCACGACACAAAACATGATGGTTAAGTTTGGATAGGGGGCTGCTGGATCAAGTTCAGAGATGCCTTGTCCTAATATTGACAGGCAATCAGTTATGTCTTAGGAATTTATTTGTTTCATATCAAGTTGCGTTATAGTTCATTGCAAGTCTACCATGCATCCATCTGTTCATGGAGAGAATCGTTTCTTTTGCAAGAAGATTTTATTATGCAACTGTAGTTTCCTGGGAAGCTGGTTTGCTTATATCATAGTGATATAATTTTCTAACTTTATTTCAGGTGGTGAAGGAGGAAAGGGCAAATGGTTAGTCTTCCACAAATGCTACTCGTGCCAGAAACGTTTTGAATCCTGGAAGCTTGTCTAGACAGAAAGGATTCTAATAGTGTTGATTTAATTTATGCGATAGGTTGTCTAATTATTGATTTACACGCGAAGGTAAACTCGCGTATGTTTGTTCATGCACACGCTTCTAACAAACGAACATGTTATAGGTCTTGAACAAATGTGTAACAACAGTCAAGAGACTCACGGCCAATGAGGGTATTGGTCGTGAACAACAAATCGACACTTCTTTCTTTCCCTTCTTCTTCATTCTATTAGATCTCTAAGGGTGAAATCCTTGAATACATTGAAGTTTCTCTATACAGCAATCTGATGATTCTATCATTTCTTTACCTTAAATTAAGCCTTGTTCACATCAATCTCTCTGCAATTAAATCAATTTGGAAGCTGTAATCTGTCAGGTTGTATGGGCATATTGCAGGAATATGAAGCTAAAACATGGAAGGCATTTTTGATATACTAGATTGGACAAAGTAGATAGTATTAATGTACAAAATTTATAGGTGTCCCGAATAATATCAGTGAGTTCCCTCATCTTCAATTACAGAATGACAGATACAAAACTAGAGTATTGGTTCATCCATTAACTGCCCACAATATTGAGGATCATATGCTTAATTTAGCTACAAAACACAACAAAAAAAACAAATTTCTAGAACCAGATAAAAATGGTCCACCATTTAAATTCATCAAAGGACCTTGAATATATCACATAATAATAATCCTTCAAAAAACACCAAAATATTTCATAAAGAAATAGCTGTACTCAAGAAAGAATTACAGGAAATCTTTTAATAATTCTCAATGATATTCCACGACCAAGACAATTAGGTGAATCCCGTAAATCAATCCATAGAAGTTCTTTGATAGAAAAATCACCACCATCCATGAACGACGTGGTTGCAGGTTTCCTTGATCCAACTGAAGCTCCTTTTGAAAGAACCCTTCATTTTTCCTTCCATGGAATAGGCCTTGTAACTTGCAATTCTCTTTTTTCTCTGCAACTCTGGGTCATTGAAACTCCAACTTTTTGAAGAAGAAGAAGAAACCATGTTCTTTTGTTTGTTGATCTTGGCTGGATTATGATCTAGATGGGGTAATGGTACTGGAGGAGGAGGAGGATTGTGAACTGATGATGATCCATATGAAGAAGTAGAAGTGCTGTAACTCCTCAGATCTTGCATGCTAGTTGGAGCTTCTCCATTAATGGAGTTGTACTTTTCTACCTGCACTCTACTTGATTTAGATCTACTGAATTTCTCCATACAAGAATCCAGAAGAGAGAGAGAGAGAGAGAGAGAGAGAGAGAGAGAGAGAGAGATGGACTTTCTTGGAGCTTTGCATTAGTTTAGTTATTTTTAAGGGCGTTGGGGTGGGGTCAAGTTTGTGGGGCGTGGGGTCAAGTTTGAGGGGTTTGCTTTGATCTTTATTCTAACGTTTCTCTTTATTAAATTCTATAATGAACATCTTGGAGGTTTACTAGGGATGGCAGCGGGGCGGGGCGGGGGCCTGCCCCATTTTTTTTTTTTTTTAAATACAAATTCAAAATATTAAAATACATCAAATA
>CAIGRP010028741.1:0-13451 GCA_903798385.1 Fraxinus cuspidata | reverse complement strand
CCCCCCCCCCCCCCCCCCCCAACTGGTCGCAACCGAGCACTCTAATGCGGCTAGAAAGCAAACCAATGAAAAACATTGCTTATCATATACTAATTATTCCGTGTTTATTTTGGTATAATCCAACCTCGTTTTGAGCCCACTTATAAGTTTACTCTGATTTTTGTAATTGGTCCACTTTTCGGGGTCCCCTTTGTTACTGAAGGTTCGGATCGGCCACTCGCTCCAAGGCATTCTTATAAGTTCTGTCCATGATGGATTTTACTCTGCACTTTAGCGATTGTGGTTCAATTTTGTTTCCCATTCTTAGATACTTCATTAGTGGTGAGTCTTGATTTTAAAGAATTGGTATCGTGATTGATTTTATAAAATTTTGATCTAGAAATTATTTAAGGTAGCCAACAAATCTAACAAGAGTTACAAGCATTGTATTGTATTGCCTATACTTAAAATTAATTTTAACCTGGAACTTTTTTATCGTGTATTGTAACGAATCTAGTAAGAGTTACATACAATGTCAAAATGTATTTTAGTTAACTATTAATCCTAGATGTTACAACCATTGTTATAGCCAGTGTTACAAGCATTGTAATATATCGCAATGCATATCATGAAAACAATTGCAGTCCAGAATCATTTTCAAGTATTTTACAATACATGTAATAATAGATACATATGACGTTACTAATATTGTTATATCAAGTGTTACTGCCAATGATAAAAACTATAATGAATAAAAATATCTCAATGTCACAACGTGCAAATCTCGGCAAATAATAGATATAATTTAAACAAATTAATGTGAAAAAAAAATTACTAACATCAATTTTACAACATTTTCTAGACAAATGTGTAAAAATTTCTAAATTAAATTGTTTTTTTTTAATCAGTTTTGAAAAGAAGAAAACAACGACTAATGTGTTGCAATTAAAACGTTTTGTAATCTATATAATCCAGTATTATAATTAAATTTTTTAAAAAAATTATAATATTATTCAAACTTCAAAACGATTGAATATCTTCCAATTATCAAATGAAGCTTAAAATTTTCTACTTCAGTCGCTTTTGCAGGGATTGAATCAATGGTTCAATGATGATAATAGTTTTCTTATATATAATATATTAAATATCACATTACGTGAAAATTATTTTTTTAGACGATGTTAACTCTATTATAATTCAATTATTCCAATAATATCTTACTTTCGTTTTTCAATAAGTAATAAATAGCTTGTCATGTATGAATTTCATGCTATTAATTCTCAGTTAATTAACATTCATATTAATCATGACTTAGTGAATCTTAATTTACACGAATCTAGTGTTATTATAGATGAATTTATTTCTATTTATGCATCTAGAAACTTTAATGAGTGTTTAAATTTATATATTATCAATTAATTCTTATATACCAAATGTATACATATTCATCCCACTTAACCCATTCTAACCACCCACCCAAAATCCTAATCATTTTCATTCTATCTATTATAAGTGGGCAAAAGAACAAAAAAACCGACCAAAACAAACTGAGTTAGGTAGGGTCGGGTCGATCAGTTTGGATTGGTTTGGTTTGAACAAAAAAATCGGCTTAGTTCGTTTAACTTTAACGGAGCTAACCCGCTAGTACATTTTTTTATTTTTTTCATTTTAAAACTCATGTTCTTAAACTTAAAAAAAAAAAAACATAAATATAATTATTTTTCAAATAATTTTTTTATCGTCTACGCTTTTTCTACCAAAACTCTAAATTCCAAAAGAAAAAAATGCAATGAGAAAAACTGTTTATTGTAAACTCTAAATTTAGTCTTTGTTTGTCTCTCATTATTTCAAAACTTTTTTTTACACTCATTTTCAACCACATTGTACAATAAAATATTTTACACGTAAATCCAAAATTTTCCTTACTTTTTAAACATACATTCTCCAAAAGTTCAGTATTCAAAACAATGTTTTTTCAAAAATATGGGCACCAAACAGGATCTTTAATTGTAGCCTTACTTTTTATTTTGATGTAATTGTTTGTTACTAACTATCGGATATATAGAGTGATTTTTGAAAAATCGACCTTTTTACCATTTTACATTATATATATATATATATAGGCAAACAATTTTTTTTTACCTTGGATAAGAATTTTTTTTTAACTTTAACAAATATTCAAATCGATCCAAATCGATTTAGTTTGGTTCGATTTCAATAGTTGAATTGGGTTGGAACAGATCAAGTCGATTCGATTTGAGCTTAAAACCAATCTACTTTAAACCATGCTCAAGCCTACTCTCTCTCTCTCTCTCGCAATCGAAAATCATCATTGGGAGCGCCACCGATGACGTCGCGCTTCTCACGTTCTCTTCTTCTCTCTCTATCGCAACTAAAAGCCATAGTTGATAGCACTGCTGATGACGCCATTGCGCAGCATCGCCATTGTGTACAGCATGCGTGTTGCTGCAACAACAGCATGTGTGCACTACGCGCAGGGAAATCGCTTCTATAGCGCGAAGTAAGCGGTCGCTGTACACTGCGCGTGGCGATGATGACGCTATGGGATTTGGTGCACCGATGCCACTGCATGACCCGCTGCATTGCATTGTGCTGTCTGGTGATGTCAAAGGTTTTTGGGGAGAGGTTTTGTTGGTTGTATTTTCAGTTCTTGGTGGTGGTGTTGGTGGTGGCGGTGGAGTGGGATAAAGAGTGTCGTGTCCAATTATATGAGTGTTGTGACCAATAAATAATATGTAATCTAAGAGAATGTATGATTGTGACTAACTTTAGAATCCTTACTAGAATTTGGTAAGTTTGACCAAATAATCTGCTAATTTGTAATTGATAAATAACTTGTAACTAATTAATTTGATCACATGTGACCATGAAATAAGTTGTAATAAGTTGTAATATATAAAATTTGTGATTTGTGATCGATAAATAAATTGTGATATATAAAATATTTAATTTGTAACGGATAAATAATTTGTGAACAATATTTTTGTATATGCGGTCGATAAATAATTTGTGACCAATTAATTCTATAATTTATTAATTTATGATCAAATTGTATAGAATTGTGACATTAATATATTTAATTGATAAAATATATTTTAAATTAATTATTTCAAAAATAAAATGTAATTAATGTTTGATTTTGAAATTTCAAACATTGTTTCTTTGTTTTAAAATAGGTCGTACTTAATCTTTTATATATGAAATTTTCTCTTTTAATTTTGGGAACATACATTTTTGAGGTGTTTGAAAGATACAATTTCAAAATTAAGAAATATGTTTTACAATTTACAAAATCTAGTCATTATTAAATTTTATTAAATAATTAATAATTTTTTAGTTAAATATATTAAGATCACAATATTATACAGTTTATTATCATAGCTAGAGACGGAAACAGGGCGGGACCGCCACGCCACTCTCGCGCCCCGCCCCACCTTAAATGGGGCGGGGTGGGTGTGGGGCGCGGGCATGCCCCCCCTTTTTTTAAATGCAAATTCAAAATTTTAAAATCTAAAGCAAATAATGTTCGAACTAACTACATCAATATCCAAAGCAAGCAAGCACTCGAAACAAAAAATGTAAAACAAACAATGTCCAAAACAATTTTTCTTTTTTTATTCTTCACGGGGCGGAGCATCTCCGCCCCGCCCCGCCCCGCCCCGCCCCGCTTGCCCATACAGGGCGAGTTTTTTTGCCCTATTCAGGGCGGGGCGGAACGGGAAAAATTGCCAACCCTAGTCATAGCTACTATTATCCACAATTATAGAACGTGTCAATTACAAATCACAAATTTAATAGGTTACAACTTATTCATCGATAATTATCAAATTAACTTGTCACGTATAATTTCTCGGTCACAAATCACAAATTTTACAGGCCACAATTTATTTAATGATTATAAATTATCAAATTAATTTGTCACGTATAATTTCTCTGTCACAAATTTTATTGGTTACAACTTATTTATATGTCACTAACTATCAAATTAATAGATCATGGATTGTTTCACGATAACAAATCACAAATTTCATAGGTTACAACTTTTTTCACGATCACAAATTATTAAATTAATCGATCTAAAGTTTTTTCTTAGTCACAAATTGTCGAATTAATTGATCACAACTTAACAAATTGTAATTCACGATTATAATTTAATCACAATTTCACATTTTTTAGGTCACGTGATAATTTTTTATTGATAATAAACTATCCATTATTTGATCATATATTATTTATTAGTCACAATCATCCAAATAATTGAACATAAACACTCTTCATCCCATTTAACCCACCCACCCCATTCCACCAATACCATCGGCACCACTCCACCACCACCCACTCAACCGACACCATCCCCGCTACCATAGTACCACAATTTGCAAAATCATATCCACCCACATTCAACAAATCAAAAACTTTTTCCTTCTCTCTCCTAAATCTCGTCGGATCACAACATCAAACCCTTAACGCAAACAGTCGTTGATCACCCACTCCACTACCAATATTCTTCACCTCATCAACAGCCACACCTTCACAGATCTATCACGCCACTTTCTTCCTCATCAACAATTCCATAGCTCCAACCAAACACATCATTCGATCAGTCGTTCAGTCATCCCAGTTGCGCGTAGCGACCTTCACAGCGCCGCACACAGCAGTGTGAGTGCCTCTATAGCAGTGCTTTGTAGCAAGGTCACAGGACCGCTCTACAGTAGCAAGCATTGCTATGCACGGCACTTCGCAACAGTCATAGTGTCGCATTGTCGTAATGCTGGCGACGGAGAGAAAAGAGAGAAGTGATAAGACGAAGAAAGAAGGGAAGATAGATGAAAATGGTTTAAGGTTTGAGAGTAAAAGCGCTTGGGGTGGATGGGGGCGGAGGGGAGTGAGGTGGATATGTAAGTTAATTTAATTTTATAACATTAATATTAATATTAAAATGTAGAATTATTACATGATTTTTGAACAAAAAACTTTTATACATGATTCTTGAAATGGGAAGTTAAAAATCATGTGTGTGTTATCTTCACTTAAATTTTTTCATTGAAGCTTGATGTCGTAAGGTATCGATTTGTAACTTTGAACATGTTATGTATTTTTAATAAATACAATGTAAATTCTAGACGACTCTATGGTGGTCAATGTATTTATGTTTCAAGTTTTGTTTTGAATTTGTAAGATTTTGAAAGTGAAATATCATAACATTACACTGATTAATTTTGAAACACGAAGAAAACTATGCCATAGTTAACTTAAAAAAAATTAGTATAAAATGAGTCACCATCTTACAAAAATATGTTAAGGTTTTAATCCCACGTCGTTGAAATATGAAAACTATAATCATATATAGGAAGATGGAATACGCATCTTAACGAGGTTAACCTTTTAATTTATTTTAGAAACTTTAGTAAATAATTGATTTAAAACCTACAAAGTACATGAATTCACATTTGAAATTCCGCTGATGGATGAATTCTTATTAAGATTTTTATCTAAATAACAATGTTTCAAACTAAGTAAGTTAAGTTTCATAAATTGGCATCTCAAAGGAAGCATGCATCCAATCACAAAGCATGCATGCAATTGATTTGGACACATGATGGGTATATGAGTTAGAGATTCCACCTCAAGCGCCGACATGATTTAAATCAGTTTTTTAGTAGATTTCAATAGAAGTTAAAGAAATGTGTTGTTGTAAAGTTGTGAACTCATAAAATGTATGGTTAAAATTAATTGTTATTTTTGATTTAAACTAAAATCTAAATTTTAATTTCTTCCAAACGGAATTAAATAAGGTAGATTGCACAAAATTTAACAGTGATGTTTATTATACTGTTTAGTTTTATTCAATTGTATATATCAAACATATCTCGACGATACTAAGGAGTCGACTTTAAGTTGTCTACATTAATATCAAGACTGTATAGTACTTGACAATATTCTATAGCACTGTTCAATTACCTATCAAATATGAGTTTTACTATGTGCACATAGCAATGTACATAAAGGTATCCATAATGGACAAATGACATCCCCTTGGACCTAGGCGCTCCCCCAATAAGGGGGTGCCATTTGTCCATTATGGACATGGTTATGGATTTTGCTATGTCCATCAAATATTTCTCAAGAGTCGGAGAAAAATGAAGTGACCCTTTAGTTTTTCTTGAGCCAATTAAGTAAAGTTGTAAACATTGTGCTCTCCTAAGATTGCATATACGTGGCAATATTTGACAACTGAAATATATAGATAATAATATTCCCCTATTTTGCAAATATACGCATAATTTTAAAGTTTGTCACTAGATAACAAAGAAAAAGTGATTCATGGATATCCAAGATAGAGTTGGCGACATAATGTTCAAAATTGTACAGTATGGAACTTGATTTTTCCTTTTTAGCTTCAATCTTTCTATAAAATTTAATGATTTTTTTTTTAAAGTTCTTTTCTTTTTTCTTTTTTTTTTTTTTTGCAATTTTTTTACTTAACGTTTTTTGTGTTTGGAATTTTCTAATCACTCTCGGACCAATGGTTCTTGAAATTATAGCAAAATGATGTACACAACTAATTCGAAAACCAACTAGTATCGAATAAATTATCACGACTTTAATTTATTAAAAATGTACAATACATCACAGAGAGCTTAGTAGAGAGACTACGCCTTACCTCTAGTTGTAGATAAAAACACGAAACGTGCATAAATTTAATTAACACAATTTTATAAATGGGGTTTAAGGGCTTGTCTCATTTGGTAGATGTGGTGAAAACATGTTCATAATTCTTTTGTTGTATGGATTAATGATGTAAATTATATTAACTGACTTCCTTTCCCTTTTTTTAGTGTTCTATTTCTTTTTCTTCCACAATCAATCTGCACATCAATTTGGGCACGAAATGATGTTCAAATAGCATAATCAAACATTTATAGTCCTTCTCCGCACATAAAAAAAATCAAATCAACATTTTTTAATAATCCCTAAGACATTTAGTGACTTATTTATTTAATTAGCTTTGTTTATAGGCTAAAGAATTCTTCAACGTGGCATCAACATAATAATAAAGAATCTAAAATATCTAAAATTAATAAAAGTATGATTATTTAAAGTGTTAATATATAATATAATCGACCACAATTAGCTTTATTTTTTTTTTTTAACTTTTACAATAAACAACCAACGTTAATATTTGATGCTTAAATCCGAACCTTTTACAAAGATCAACACATGACGATAAGGATATATAATAGTGTATTTTTTTAATGTAATAAATTATAATCAGAATTTTCTTAGTGGGGAAATCTTGAGACATGGAAAATTGTTTGGCATGCATTCTTCTTCTCGTACGGATTTCATGATCTTATTTATCTTGATTGGCAGTGGATTGAATGCGCAATTGAAAGAATTTTAATATAATCGACTTTAAATTTATTAAAATTAAAAATTATTTTATTTAGTCTTTTACGCGTTGACACAAAGGGAATCATGTACGGGCAGATAAAGGTCACCACCAATTGGATAACACTCATATTTTTACACCTCGGCCAATGCTTCAAAATAAATCAATAAGAACCCTTTGCGCACACACAAAGATGTGGGTGTGATTGTTCACTCAAAAATTGTGATTACATTACAATTCGATTGCTTAACGAACTTCAAATATCTTAGTAATTTAAGAATGAACGGAATTATGGAAAAAAATTATATAATCAACCTCAAATTTAAATTGTGTATTCATATGTTTCTTTAACGACTAAACTTTTAGATGAGATAATTCATTACAAATTGATATCTTGATTAGTTCAAATCACTTTGCCACCAGTCATCAAAACTGTGTACGCGACTTTTATGAAAAATGAATCTAAATGGACATGTTGAACACTCAATTTAAATAAATACATGTCTTTTCTTTAACAGTTTAAATTTTTAGTAGTGATTCAAGATAATAAACTGGATCAAAAAATGATGGAACTATACATAATTCCTACATATAAGAACCACATTTCATAACTAACAAACTTTCTAAAATATTTCATAAACCATGTCGTAAATAATAATAATAATAATAATAATAATAATAATAATAATAATAATAATAATAATAATTGAAAATGAAATTTAATATACATATTCACCCATACCCCCACCTTAGAAAATTTTCAAGAAATTGAAAATTGGAAATTACACCCACCCCCAAAAAAAATTTAGAAATTGAAAATTGGAGATTACACCCCACCCCACCCCACTCCACAGAACTATCCTATGATACCTCACCTCATCTCACCCCACCCTACGGTAGAAAAATCTCTAAAAATTGAAAACGATTACCCACTCTACCCCAAGGTTGAAAAATCTCAAAAAATTGTGGTGGTGCATTATAGGTGACCGAGGCTAAATGTATTCTTTGTGACCAGAGACTAATTGTACTCTCTGTGACTAGGTTTATTAATTGGGGTTCATACCTATATTACATCCGACTATTCGTGACTAAATTTGCATTCAGTGTGATTATGTGTAACTATCTAATTTGTGATTGTACATAACTAAGTCACTGACGCGTTATTTGTGATTAGCTATGTGTGATTAATTGTGATCAAATTTGTATTCAATGTGACGTCAATCTTAACTGTAACGGTATGTGACCAGTCACAGCCGACCACAATTAATACATAATTGATTACAACCAGTCACACTAAACATATACTTGGTCATACCAAGGCTAAATGTATTCTTTGTGACCAGAGACTAACTTTTACTCTCTGTGACCAGAGACTGATTGTACTTTCTGTGACCAGATTTATTAATTGGGGTCATACCTATATTACATGTGATTATTTGTGACTAAATTTGCATTCGGTATGATTGTCTGTGACTGTCTAATTTGTGGTTGTATATGACTAAGTCACTCACGTGTTATTTGTGATTACAGTGTGATTAATTGTGATCAAATTTATATTCAATGTGAAGTCAATCTTAATTATGACGGTATGTGACCAGTCACAGCAGACTACAATTAACACATAATTGATTACAATCATTCATAATAAACACATATTTGATCACATATGGTCACCATAAACAAATCTGCACACACTGCAAACCACACTACAATCTACTACCAGTTACCACTACCATCACTTCCAATGTACCACCACTACCACCTTCACCTCAAATCCACGATCATAAATATTACCTTCACCTCAAATCCACGACAACAATTATCACCACCATCACTTCCACCAACATCTTCAACAAACACCAACTAGCTCCATATAGATCAGCGCAACTGCAAATTTACACCACCCACAGATTTACACACCACAATCGCAGCCACCATCGGAGGACAACTTCGATTAGGGCCAAAGCTTCACATTCCAATCCCAATAGGTTGCTATGTTAGCACTACCGCTAGCTCAACTACTTCAAATTCTCCCATTTTCAATTCCAAAAGTAACAGAAAATGTTCCAGTAAATTTTCACCATCCACACAGCCATTGCTAGAAGAAGAAACAGTTAAAGAGGGTCGTCAAAAGTCAACGTCGAAGTTCAGGAACCGCTCGTTTATTAGCAAAGTAAAGCAGGATAGAGCATTGAAGAAATCTTCGATAAGAAGGCCTGAGTCATCACCAGTTCGAGTTGGGTTCGAGAGGGATGGAGGATCCAATAGCCAACCGTCTTTGTTGTTGCTTTTGCCGCGAACATCTTCATCGCGGCTAGTATGTTGCTTCCTTTGTCGCGCCACGAGTGACAATCGACAATATTTCGCCACGCCGAAAAGGAAAAATGGTTGGGTGGGTAAGTGGTGGTAGACAGGGTGATAAAGAGAGAGGAAAGAGAAAAGGAAGAGGCGGGAAAATATTTAGGGTTTGAATTTGGAAATGAAATGGGGGTGGAGTGAGTGGTGGGTACGTAGATTAAGTTTAATTAAATTTTTATTATTTATAACTACTTAAATATAATTACCACTTGATTCGTGAAATGAAAATTAATCCCCTTGTTTTTTAAATTTAGTCTTTCAAGGTAGGTTTCTAGGTAATTTTCCCAAACCAATTCATATTGTAAACCAAATTCATTAAACAAGACTCCACTTGTTGTCGTGACATAAAGCCTATGATATATTTGTCTATTGAGAATGTGCACGTCAGCCTTTTACATTCTTCCATATCATCAATCTTGTGATATGGAATGCAACTTGTCCATAATAAGCAGTGAAACGCACGGGAATCTAAGAAATATCTTCACAAACAATTCTCTTGGATATGTTACACCTTTTTTGTTGTCAAATAGCTCCAAATCCACCACCCTCCCTGCTATATATAAACTCCATCAGTGATAATAGTTTCTCAACATCAAACCTAAACAAGTACAGGTCTCTTGATCTAGCATATCAAACATCTTTCTTAAATTCACAACTATTTCTCATCGGTTTTTGTGCTTTCAAGTCGGATTTTTTGGGATACTTTCAAGGTCAAGTAATGGATGCAGTAATGAGATTGACATCAGACAAGCCAGTGGTGATATTCAGCAAAAGTTCTTGTTGTATGTGCCACTCCATTAGAACACTTATAAGCAGTTTTGGTGCAAACCCTATGGTTTATGAACTGGATGAACTTTCCAATGGAGAGCATCTAGAAAGGGAACTGCAGGCTTTCGGACGAAGGCAAACTGTACCAACTGTGTTCATTGGACAAGAATTGATTGGTGGAGCCAATGAGATTATGAGTCTTCATGTTCAGGGAAAACTAGTCCCCTTGCTCAAGAAGGCTAAAGCCATATGGATTTAGCATCTTTATTAGTACGTAGTAGAAATTACGTTTCATAGGGAGAAAGGAACGGGTAAATTTAAGTGGGAAAGAGTACGAGAAAAGTTGCTATTAGAAGTTGTTGAGCATGCTTTTATGTATGCTCAATTGACTACTATATGTTTAACCTTGTGTTGTGTATCTTTCTTCATTTTATTCAAGTAATATGACAAAGTAGTACTTGTTTTTCATATAAGAGTTGGCATTTGTATTTTATGCCTACCAATATTATCCGTTATTTATAAGCAAAATTTCAAGTTGTCTTTAATTTACTAACAAAGAATCATACATGGTTAAAGAGGAACTTAATATTGACTATTGTAGTTAACATTTTCATGTCAACTAAATAAAATTACATGTAGTCATCGAGATTTTTTGTCGGACACCAAAATTACATCCTTGTAAAATGATTGACTCATCGCGATAAAATTACATTGATTGTGAAGAAGTAATGGGTGTAATTAACTAGAGAATTCTTCAAAGGAAGGAAGATTGTTGTCTCAAAGAGATAACAAGAAGATCAGCTACCCAGTGATCGAAGAAGAAGCATCTGCGAGAGGGTTCACCACAAGAGCAAGTTGGTGTGAACTCGGAAGTTGCGTCTGTCATTAGGGAATACTGAGCCAGTTCTCAAAGATGAAGATGATGATTTTGTAGAAATGTGATCCTGTAAAATGCAAGCTATCAATTCTAGATCACTTATTTTCTGATCCTTTTGTTAACTTTAAAGCTTTTCATCCTCTTTAGTTTTTGCTTTATCCCATATAATATGAGCGTACAGTAAGGAGACAAAATTCACTCTATTTTGAACCCTATCCCGTTTCTTAGGACAATGTGCATCTGGTGGAACTATGCCAAAGCGCTAGTGATGAGTTTAACATCTTTCGTCAGAGACTTAATAAGAACTTTGGGTTTCCTTTGAATTTTTCAGCTCCTATGCTTCTATTTGCCCTTCAAAAACTGGACAAACTTAAAGAACACATCTCTCTTCAAGCATTCGCTTTCAAGGGAGTTGGGAATCAGAAAAAGTAACCTAGTCATAGTAGTGAATGAGGACTAAAAGGATTCAACTGTTGTCCCAGTCTTTTAAAACTGTCTCTGAATTGGTTCCTAATGTTTGTTACAAGAATTAAACTGGGTGTACACCTTGTTTGACATCTCCTACGTGTCAAAAATCTGGCCATCGTTTGAAAAAAGTGTTGTTGAAATCAATGTCTAGAAATTTGTCAACTCACATGAGTGTCAAACTAGGTGTCAACCTACATGTACACATAGCAAGTTCACTGCACTCATTTCTGACCCAATGTTGGTAAAACTTGATGCAACAATTAAGTCATTATGTAATACTGAAATTTAATAAATGGTAGTATCATATTGTACGAACATTGTGTTCGTGCAAAACCCGCAAGCGTAAGGGATCGTTAACAAGTAATAGAATTGATGAGTTGAGAGTATCGTCCCACAGAGAATAGATTCAATTCAAGTTTACTAACTATGTATGGAATTCAAATTGTGTAAACAAAAGAGATTCTGATTTTATTTGATGTTTAATTAATTTAAGAAAGCGGTAAAAATGTGGTTTTTATCAATTTAATAATTATTGTATTGGATTTTGAATCCACCTATTGCTATCTATTTCAATTCTTGATTTGTAATCTAGTTCCGTTCATGTGTTCTTGACAATCGATAAAACTATGATATATAATTTTCTTTTCCAAGACAAATTAAATCTATTCTAACCACGACCCGAATCTATTACTAGCTAGAATTCAAAAGATTAGAATGCATTAAAGTTTATATTATCTATACAATTGCACATGTGATAAATGTTATTCCTAATACCTATTGCACATATGTTAATTTTACCGTGTTCTAAACTTATTGTGAGTCTTCTAACACTACAATAAGCAACTAATTATCTAATTGGTAGCCAATCAATTAAATAATGCAATGGGTATACAAAATTAATAAAAAAAAATGCAAGAAATAAATTAAACTGCTAGTCTTGAATTAAAACAAATAACAATAGGGTTCATCTTCATCCAATACAAAAGTGGATTTAGCCTATCAACCAATACAAAAGCAGATCTAGCCTAGCATGATAATATATAAATTACAAGAAGAATAATAGAAAAATATCACCCGGATCATGAAATAAATCAAAAGGAATTGATATTCAAACCCAAAGTTGAATTCTTCAAAATCCTTATAAATTGACCTTCAATTCCTTGCTATGACTTGATCTCCCCTATCAAAAAATAGAAAATAGCCTCTTATTTTTGATGAATTTGATGATAATATTGTATATGAAGTGGCAAGAGAGAGTTTTTTTTTTAATGTGTAGCCCCCATTCTTGATTTATAAGAGTTAGAAAATAGGTCAAAATTATGACTAATTTGGTTTTCAAAAGAGTTTGAATTGTAAAAGGAAATTAAAGATTCGTCCGCGAAAAATGCTCGTGTGCGCGCACAGGTATACCTGTTGCGCGCCCGTCGTAGAACCATATGACTCTCGGGTTGGGGAAAATAAGGCCGTGCGTGCGCGATGAATTGCCCCTGCGCGCACGCAGGTTTGTCTCTGGACAACGTTAGGTATTTTGGTCATAACTTTCTCTACAAGTATCCGATTAAATTGATTCAAAATGCATTGGAAATG
>CAIGRP010028740.1:0-10833 GCA_903798385.1 Fraxinus cuspidata | reverse complement strand
AACTAGTTATTTAAATTATTCTAATTAATAACTAAGGAAGCGCTTGCGAAATTGATTAAAAATAAAATAATATTATTTGTACATAAGCAGTTATATATTGTTTACACACAAATGATGTGTCAAAAGAGAGCGGGGAAAAAAATTATTGCTCAATCATATTTTACCATATAATGTGTACACATACCATTATGTAAACATATTATGTACGTGTAGCACAACCGTTAAATATATGCTCTAAGACTTTGAATCCTCCATTATTAATCCATTTTAATACAATTCACAACATTAACAATACTTGTTTATACTTGTTGATTAATGTTTCTATTTTGTTTTAACTTTTTCTCTTGAACATAATTAAACATATATTCACGTGTAACCTTCATATATCTATAAGAAAAGATGCAAACATAAAAGAATGCATTAATATCACAAGAACGTCTACTTAAATTATGTAAGAATTTATACTAATTTATCCATTTAAACTAATTATTTAAATTAGCAAATTATCAGAGCTTTTGTAAGATTAGGTTGAATGTGTAATCAAACTTCGAATTTCCCTTATAATGCAATTTAAATGAGTTCAATATCTTGACAATATGTATTCATTCTTGTTGATCAATGTTCTTAAATTTTTTAACAATTTTTCTTAAGTAGAATTAAATCTACTTTCGCATGTGACCCTCCTATATCTCTATGAAGATGCGAACATGAAAGTAATCATTAAAATTCTAAAACATAAATCATGCAAAGCATAAGCGTATATTTCTATTCTTTGTAAGATCAATTGTAAATATCCAATAGAATGTTAATTCGCACCAATTAATTCTCTACATTTTTCACTCATCGATATGTAGTTCAAATCAACTATTGGATGTTTACAATTTGGTGCCCAAACTTTGGAAATCATCATTTTTCATCCATTTTTTATTCATTTCTTCGAATTTCACTTTTAATCATTGAGGTTTACCTAAAAGTTAAAATAAATAAATACACGAGATTATACTGTAACTCATTAAAAGTACTCCTAATTATTTCTATTTCAAGGTCTAGATTAGTGTATAAATCACACATATCAAATTGTCGTACATGCTATATTTCTCAATAATTTTCTCAAATATAATAAAGATCATACAAAAATTCAATTAATGATCAATTAATTGAAAATCATTAAGTACTATAACAATCATTAAAGATAAACAAGCATATAACGTCAAATTCGTGAAATTAATATTAAAATCTCATAATAAAGGTTCATCTATAAATTAGGAAGTTTAGCATAGCATCACAAAATTACATGAACAAGAGCTAATGTATGTAAAAACACATGGATTCTTACACTCTTACATGCTAACCTACACCACAGAACTACTGAAATAAGTCAAATAACACCTTGTGTAATTTACCAGACAAACGGACTGATTTACACCAGCAACTTACCTTTTAATGTCGGACCACACGTTCTATAATGTAGTAGTGTAGAGTAATGAATAAAATTTTAACATTTTTTTTTCCTTCTATAATGTTGTTGACTATTATTCAATTTTTCTTTACCAAATGTACCGATCAAATATTACAATAATACTAAACCCCATGCTATTCATTCTACGACAAGTGACTAAGGTCGTGGTCCCGGAATTCTCTTTTTCAATGCCTTTCTAAAGGTAAATGGGGAAACTCTGAAATTTTTACTCATAATGCTTGTAGGTACATCGAAATGTTGGGAGGATATTTTCACCGTGTAATAAAATTGGGTACGTAGGTAACTCAGACATGATCATGTAGGTCTTCTTTTCTATGTATTACTCGCTACGATGAGTTGATAGGTTTGGTCTCTATTATGTTTTTTACTCGACTCTATTTTTCTTGAGGAGCAGTGTTGAGATGGAGAAAAAAGTGACCTATCGTATCGTTGTCGATGTAGATGAGTTGAGCAGGAAATGACAATTATTTAGGAAAAATAGCAAACCTAGAAATTGGTACAAGAATGAAATTCAGAGTTTGAGAGAAGTTGGATGACAGAAAGTGGAAGGAAAAAAATCGTGCAAATAAAAATTGAAAAACATAAATTAAAAAAATCCTGTAGTCAGTTGACCCCGCATGATCCATGGGCCCATGGACGTTGTTATAATATTTTTAAAATGATGATAAGATTTATGGGACATTATTGTGGGAAGAAAATGTTATGAAAAATGATAAGATGACTATATTGATATCATAATTTCTTATTAAGTGAACAATATATTATTTGTATTAAATGTCTCTTTCTTTTATTTATTAGCATACTTTGTCTCTGACTTTTTTTCACGGTATTCTTATCCCCAACTTTTCATTAATAGCACATCTTGTTCCTATTGGCAGTTTTTATCCAAATATTCTATTAAAATTTAAGGGTGAATAATTTTTTTTTTGTTTTTTTTTAACTTTTAATATTGACATAACATATTTGAAATATTTCAGAAATAAACCGCAATGAAACTTGAACACCACTAAGGGTCTAATATGATAGTTGGTGGGGGCTCAACGGAATTTGGTGATTTTTGAAAATTATTACTTCAAAAAATTGTGTATTGCTTCGTATGAAAGTTTTCTATTCTTATTGTGGAGAGAATTTGTAATTTTTTTTTTTAGAAATACACTGCAGGCTGGTATCTTTCTTCATATGGTGAGTGGGTTTGGAATATAAAGGTTTTTGTGAATAAGAGGATATAAAGAGGAGAAGATAATATTTGATTTTGGCAAGATGGTGAAATTACTAATTGCTAATTAGGGTTTAGGAAGTTTAGATAGGTCTGTAGGAAATTGTGACAGTGGCATCATACTATCGATATGTGTTGGGCAGTTGAAAAAATGAGCCTTAAAGCCGAAGCATGGAAGGTTTTATGTAAACCATGCTTGTAAGTTATTTATAATCGATTTAAATTATAAATCAATAGAAATTCGTAGTGGATTCTAAAATTATTGGCAAATTGTTCTCCTTAATGTTTCTTGTTCCTAGAAGGAATACAAGTTAATAAACTGTTGCTATTGGGTCCTTAAATTTCAAAAAGATCAAGTTGGTCCTCAGCTTTTAGTTTTGTTGCATTGTTTAGAAGGTTGGAAACAAAGTTGTGACAAGTGATATAGGTTGGGTATTACATTTGCAATTCCCCTTAAAAAATAAAGATGTAAAAATATATTGCTCTATGTCAATGTGTGTGATTATAAAAATTTTCGGTACGAAGGAAATGAAATTGGTCAATATCTGAAATCATTCAAGTAAAATATTTTGCGCTCGGTCATCGACAGCTATATAACTAATAATAACAATTAACAATAATGTTGACATATAATTGATAAAACAAAGAGCACATGATTATTGTAATGGAATAATAATCTTTATATAATATTTTAGCTTATGAAGTTCCTCTATCATTCTTCAGATTCAAATATTGAAGAAAGGTTAATATTTCAAACGAAAAAGATAGTTATGTAGTATTCAACAATATTAGTTAAAATATTTTATTATAGAATTAATATTGAAATGAAACATATGATTCTGATATATGGGTAAAGTTCGAATTGTTCAAGTAAATAACTTGTCAAGTGTCTGCAAAGTTATTGTCACACAGACACTCTATTTACCATGTGATATTATTATGTTATTTAATTATTTTACGAAAGTTAACGAGATACAATTTTGTAACTTCATGTACCATTTGCTTATTTAGCTCAAATAACGGAATCGTGAAGAAATTAATTTTATTAAACAATCAATCAAGATACTTTGAATGATGAATTAAGTGAGTCTATTGTCTTCTAAACTGGTAGTGATCATATCTAATGATGAAATTATTCTATGTAAACAGGAAACCATCAATGGGAAGGACTCCGTTTTGCACATCAACTCGAATTCAATTAATAGAGATGGGGTTTGATTTACTTAGCAGTGTTCAATATCTAGCTTCTGATAACATTTCTCTTCCAAACCCTCGTTTATTACATGATGCAATAACTTTGTGACGAGATGTTGGCAGTGATCTGTATAACTATATTCCTCGCGAGGGGAATATGGTGTCGTGGCATCTTATGTTTCTATGGTTCATTTGTTTTTTATTTGGAATATTAGTTGTATTTCATGTTTATTACGGCAACATTACATGAAACCGTAGATTAATATCGAATCAGTAATAAAACATTTTAATTAGCATTATTCAATACTACCTATCTTATTCGTTTGAATAGCAAATCTTCTTCAGTATTTGAATATGAATAATAAGAAAGCAACTTCATAAGCTGAAACATTTTTATTCTTTTAGAATAATCATATGCTCTTTGTTTTATCTTAACAGACAAATTCATCAATTAAATATGTTATATGTCAACGTTATTATTGTTTATATTGTTGTCAATGACTTACTGGCCACATGTGAATGCAGTCGCACACCAACGTGGATTCATTTTACATTAATTATTTAATTATGATCTACCTAATAAACCTTTTTTTTTTATCTATATAGAAAATTCATCAATTAAATATATTATGTATGTCAACGTTATTATTTTAAATTGTAGTTATTAATATAATCCTATCAATGACTAATTATAGGTGCATTCTCACTTGCTTATTATTTTTACAATTATATTTTGTACAAATCATGCACACCACATCTCAAAAGCATGTGAATGACTTCAGAAATTGACCATGATTTGGTTATTATCGAAAAATTTCACATTCACATAGACCAATCTGTCTTTACATCTTTATTATTATTATTTTTTAAGGGATATTGAAAAATAATTGTTGGAATGTGCTTAACACTTTGCTGGACCAAAACCAAAATTAAAGGCCCAATGATGGATCCACTTTGAAAGCCCAAACTGAAGCTTGAATCGGCTGCCTCCCATTTGTGCGTTATATTCATGAAAATATATTTCGAATCACTATCACCACAAGTGTACGGTTCGTTAATAAGTAATAAAGTAGATTTTGAGACCGAATGTTATCCCATAGAGATTGATTTAATTCAATTTTAATTATTGCGATCTTAATCGAAACAAGAATAATATGATATGATTATGACTAAGTTATATCTAAATTAACCTACTTATTAACTAAATTAAATGCAAATTATGTTGAACTCAAGTTAATGTGTTTTAATGAATGACAGGCATATTAGGATCTCGAATTCCCATGCAATAATAATTTTGAAGCCTAGTTTTACACGTTGACAACACGATTGAATTTGACAAATCAATGTCCATATCTTTTTTAACAATCTCTCTCGAGTAATGTTAAACCTACTTGTATATATGATCCAACTATATTTCTATGATGAATACGATGATATAAAAGTGCATTAATTTTTATGAACACTTAAGATTCACATAAGACATAAATGTATATTTATATCATTTATCGGACATATGACAATTTATACATGTCGAACCTATTTTCCTTTTTTCGAATGCATAAAATAAGTCAGCACATTCACACAACTATTGTGCCCAATAATTGTTGAGAAAATAAAATCTTATAAATCATTTAATATTCAAAAATGTATTTTTAATGTTAAACATATAAAACTAAAGATTAATATCACATGGTTCATCATTCTCCTAGTACAAAGAAAACTAACCTAGCATGTTATGAAGAAGAAAACAAAAGGAGTATCGAAAAATCGACATCTCCCAAATAATTCTTAAATTAATTCTCCGTGTTCTTGGATTCGATTTTCATGTTATTGGCTTCTTCTATACTCCAAAAGCTTTTCAAAATATGTTGTAATGCGTTTTGGATGGCTCTAGGGTTTTAAAATACGCCCCAAGATTCATTTCCTTAACAGTTGTATTGAAATAGGAAAATCAGATTTTTTTTCCTTACAACTATGCAACCACATTGTTCAACCAAACTCATTCCTTAAATTTCTTGCAACTAACCATGCGACCGCATAGTTCAAGGAGATTTTCATTCTTTGCGTTTTGGTCCCCCGAACTCATTTTTCTCGTTTCGTGACCTATTTTCTCATTTCTTCTTCTTCCATCACTTCATTCTTTCGCTAAATTGGTGTTTGACTCTTTTCACATCATCGTTTCTTCTTCAAGGTCATCTTTTGGCTATTCGCACTTTGGTCCCTAAACTTTGATTTCGTTCGATTTTAATTCTTTTTTGCTTCTTTTTCCTCAATTCCACCATGTTCATCAATGTTATCATACAAAACATAATTTATATAGAATTAAGTCATATTCCAATATATTTGCCAACAATTATCCATGTTTTGTGGCCCTAAATAAGTATGTAAAATGCACATCAAATCCCAAAACTTAAACAATTGTTTGTCCTCAAACAAACTATAACTTAACTCCAAATATGGTTTGACAACCGTCGTGTCTCATGATTGGAATTTAACTATCAACACAATGAATAGGTTCAACATTACAAAATCAAATCAACCTCTATAGGTTACATGCAAAACTCGATGTGTGTGGGTGTACACTCATGTAAACATATCAAGCTCATGATTGGTTCAATTTTCGATCAATAGTAGTCAAATATTTTCTTTCTTCTCTCGAGAGATACACATCCCTCAAACTTATTCTTTTCACTGAATTTTTTCAGGGTGGATCCTAAGTTGAACTTTTTTTTTAATTATATTCCTTACCCTCTCTTAGTTTGGATATATCTTACTACCACAAGTTCACACTTCAACAAGTCGAGATTCTCCACTATTTTTTACTAAACTACTTACCTCATATTAAATGTATAGTTCTATCAACCAAATGTCTAGGGACTTAATTAATATAATTTTGCTCTTTTTTTGGTAACCATTTTCTAATTTGCTTTCTATATAATACATGTAGCGAGCTTTAGTCCGATGACTCCAAGTCGATGACCATAGGGCACTTGGTTTTAAACCCTTACAAACTTATTCACTCGAGTTATACATCCTCGAAAAGATGATTTTATTTACACATAAACTAGTGCTATGCCCTCCCCCCATTTAGACATTCAGCCATCGAAACCAACCCTTAAATTAAGACTTTCACCTCGTTTTTGTCTCATTGGATTTAGACAATCTACATAAGACGAATTTCATTTACGGAATCCCTACTCATTTCAATATTCCCTTGTACATTTCAATCACCTCCAAACTACTCTATAATTGGATTATAGATTAAGACAATAGAGGTTATTCGAGTTTAACTTACTATGTTCAACTCTTTCCTAAGTAATGAGCCGAATCACTCACTTAATGTGTAAACATGAGTGTCTTGTATAAAGAATGTCAATTTTCACATAAACATGTATTGGCTAATCTAATCATGCAATATTTTCACCATTCATAATCGATACTTATTCAAATATTCAACAAACTCATGCAAGCACACAAAACAATAAGCAAATACTAATAAATAAACCTATGATTTTTTTTCACATGAACAATTACACAAAAAGTGATAAATTTCACAAAAATATTAATGAATAACCATGGTGTCATGAGAATTCTTCTATTCTTCTACCAACCCCAAATTATACAACATGTTGTCCTCAATGTGTAGCAAATTAGTAAAATTTGGAATTTTAGGACAAAACAAAATGAGATGCCAAAATAATGTGATGAATACTCCCTTGATCAATATGGATGTGATTGTGAGAATGGTAAGGGCAAAAATAGAGTCGAATGCGCATTTGATAAAGGTGGAGGCCATCATGAAAGAATCTGCCCCATCAACTTGGACTGTTGAGCGAGCCGGTTTGTAAGCCTCTCATCATGCCAAAATCATCGTCAAGCTGCCCCTGCATGCCTCAGATTAGTGCCGACTTCGCCTGGACCTGAGTATCAATACTACATAATCGATCCCACATCTCATTAGCCCTCAAATGTATACCATCAACTCTGTCCATATAAGTACTCAACCATCCATTCAAGATCTCGACCTCTCTCCTTGCAGCCAAAGACTCCCTACTGGCAGTAGTAGTGAAGTTTCTGGTAATCAACAAATGTCACTCTGCATGGTCTGAATATCCAAGCCCATGGCTCCAACAACCTGTTAAAGACTCTGAAAATTTCAGCAGTTGTGTATCAAGATCACTAGGTAGTGGTGGAGCCTGAGGCTTCTCAGCATCGTCGACTGCTTGACCCTGCTCAGCTGGCTGCTGTCTAAGACTCTTCCTCTCTAGTTGCTCTTTATACTTCTCTCGAGCTCTTTCCTGAGCATCAAATGTAGTGTGCTTAATAAAAGCGCTAGGTCTCTCTGGCACCTTCCCAGTTGGGATAGTCACGTCTGAGCTTTTGCAAATCCCGCTGATTAGGCTAAGGAATATCAAAGAATGATGTCGGTCACCCTCATTCCCTCAAAGAGTGAATCTGCTCATAGATAAATTTTACCAAGTCAATCTTCTGACCCCTCACCAAGTGGTAGATAAATCCAACCTTGGGATTAGTGAATGTGGTTCGATGAGATATAGGTGCAATATTGTGGTATATGAACATCCACAAAATAACTATGGAAGGCGTAAGCTCAAACTGACGCCACTCTAGAGTCTGCAGTGGCCAAGCATTTTCTCTCCCAAGCAAAACATCTACAACCTCATTCCAAGGAAAATCATTTGGATTTGGGACCACGTTGTCCCAGGTGAGCTGATAATACTCATGTATGACTTCGAGTGAGAACATAATCCACTTGCCCCTCGCCTATGTCTGATGTAAATTCTCGGATCCAGGGGTGTCTATTTCACTGTTGAAGTTGGTGTAGAGTTCTCGAACAAGTCCTTCATATATAAGGTGTGGTCTTTCCACCACTTTCTCCTATCCACATTATGCACTAAGGTCACAATTTCAAATCCTGGAAAGTCTTATAGTTTAACCGGCCTTTCTGTAAGTAATGCCCAATGGCTTATGATATCTGAGTATCTAGATATGGACTCTTGATTCAAAAACTATATTACACCCTCGTCAGGTCCCTAAGTACGAACATTACCAGAACTTGGGGCAACTTTCTCCTTTCCTTTAGCGGCTCGCTTAGGAGGTATCATGCAGACACAAACAAAATCGAAAGTATTAATCCCTTCGTATTGCATAAATGAATGATATTTCACTTGAAAATAAGCTAATATCAAGGGTGACTAAATCCCCCCAAACTTATTTCAAAGGCGTGTATATAGCACGTGCACCATAGGAATTCGAGTAAGGAAGCCATAATGGATGTAGCGATTCCATGCTTGGTGAGATATGCAATGAAGTATGGGTATTATCCCAAAAAAATGTAAAGTGAGGCTCACAAACCCAAAATCAACTCAAGCAATGAAAATTTTGCATTTGAAATCATGTTCAACCAAGGAAGTTTGCCTCCGGGTATCAGCGAGAAATATTATAATTTTCCCAAGCGATCTTCGAGCATATGAAAAAGGTTATATTGGTCTTACAGTGTTGCTGTCAAATGGACTTCATTGCAAACTAAGGGATAAAGTAATGGATGTGAAGTGACGTGCACCTAACCATGTCATGCCTATGTGTGGTCAATTTGGTTTTTGGCATTTTCAAATACGTTTTTCCATAAACTTCAACGAAAAAAGCAATCCAAAATGCATATCAACAATGTCAAATTCAAAATTTATCCTAATTCACCATAAATGTTCACATAGGAAATTCATCAAAAACATTACAAGTATTAGATTTTTTTCCATTAAATTTCCAATATCTTGGTTTTAAATCAAGCCATATTTTTCTCAATACAACTCAAAATCCTAGACTCCATCATCTACCTAATACCCAACTCCTCAATCAGGCAAGTTTTACTCACAAAACAATGAAAACTCCATTTGTAGAGGGTAAAGAGATATGTGGACATACCTTGGATTTCTTGAGGAGATTGTTGAAAAATTATAGATAAAATGAATGATTGAAACACGTGTGAGTTATTTCTTGTGGTGGTTGTGTGTTGTGAAGAATAAGGCATGCAAACGGTGTCATGTACGTAAGTTATGGGAGTGAGGTGGTGGTGTGTGTCCATTTGCGTAGGCATTTAAAATGAACTCTGGTTCGAATTTACTCTATCCGACCACATAGAGCAAAAGAATGCGGTCGCATAGAACAAAAATTCAGGGCCAATTTAGGCTCTGATGCTCAATATGCGACTGCAAGCTAGGTAGTACTATGCGGTCGCATAGACTACCAGTATGCAGATTTTTGCATGTTTCAAATATTTTGATCGTTCGAGCATCCTTGCCTCACAGATCTCGAATTTTGTGCCAACAAGGTTAGATAAGTATGATAAGTGTACGAAACATGTAAAATTGCTAGACTCACACATTTTCCCAAAGATATGTTTTTGGTCAATTTTTACTAAAATCTCTTTTTTCTAGTAATAATTCATGTCGATTTTCTACAGGCCCCTAAAACTTGTCAAAACATATTGCACAATGTATGGGGTGTGTATATGTTACGAAATTGGTTCCAAAGAACCTTTTAAACTTAAGAACACTCGACAATCCAGAAAAACTTGAAAATGATCCTATTGGCTCAAAATGCTTGATTTTCACACCGAAACAACTAAGTAGCATTCCACACCTCCAAACTCATGTACAACACCTGTAACTTTAGTGCGGACCATGCATAGAGTTTTTGTGACCTAGAATGATGACAAATTACCTATTATTACTAAAATAATCAAAAACACAAAAAATTCTTAATTGAATTCATAAAGAAGAATAAATAAAAGGGAAGAAATTGTTGACCTATTGGGTTGATCTCAAGTTTTGATTATACCAAACAAGTTCGTATCTCTAACATGTTTACTTTAGTCTTCAATGATACATGTTATGAATTCGGTGGAAATCAAGCACTCGCACAAATC
>CAIGRP010028736.1:0-15955 GCA_903798385.1 Fraxinus cuspidata | reverse complement strand
CATAAGGATGAACAAAAGCTTCTGTCACTGCACTCTCTGCTATTGAGAAACCATACCTTGTATGAGCAATTGATTTATTACCCACCAAACTACTGGATGAAGGCAGTTGCATAAGAGTGTCAGATGTCCTGCACTCATCAATAATTTCTCCAGAATTAAGAACAAGCTGCATCACAATTGATTCTTCGCTTGGGTTTTTGACAGTTATCCACTGAGACCAATGACTTCCAACTTGAACTATAGGGAAAAGTACTTCATTTTCATCAAGAACAGACATAAAATTTGTGGCCGCATGAGACTTCCAGTTTCCGAGTACCAGCTCCTCTGCTTCTCTTGCATCCACTGCCTTCAGATACGGATTCACATTAATAAATGACAATACGCGAGAAAGTTGGAATAAATGATTTTAGCATATAAGTGCAAAACATTTAAAGATGGAAGCAAGATACTGTAAGTCAATACAGAGCCAAATTATGTATAGATGGCATATCACACAATTACAGGATGAACAATTGTTTGATTAATTCGTAACAGGACAGAGTCATCTGCACTATACCAAGAACTTTTTCAACCCATAGAACTATAGAAGCAGAAAATAGAAGGTCGAGTACTGGAAATATGACCTATATTTTGCTCCAAGTGAGAATACATTCCAAGAGGCTATTAGATTTTATATTATATGTACATAAAGTTACATGTTTTAGCCATGTACTGCAGGTACTGGAAACTTCCACGAAGAGATACAGAAACCTTCCTACTCATCCAACAAACAAAAGTAAAGGACAAGGAAGACTTCCACACCTCATCCAATTACAAAAAGTAACGAACAGATTACGTTCTGGCCTGGCATTTCTCCAGATATGAGTAATCCCCTCAAATATCATTCTATCAAAAATTTTCCCCAACTCAATTTCATTGCAACTATTAAATCATCTCCTATTTTCATTTCCTTACAGCACAATCCAAGTACCAATCAACTAATCAATTAAATCAAATGCAAAATTCACGAATCACATGCTAGTTTTAGGACTCAGAAATGAGCTGTGTGAAAAATCAAAGATGCAAAGTATAATCCAAATTCACTCATAATAACAATCAATTTAAGATACCCTTCTCTTTTCCTTTCATCCCTTGCACAATTACGAGTAATCATAGAGGGTGTTTGGTGGGGATAAAATTAGATTTTTAGTAGATTGTGATAGAAGTTTTTGAATTGTGTGGTTGAAAAGATGTAGGACCTATAAATAATGTGGTTAATATTGATTGTTTGACTTTGACTTAGATTAAAATCTGATTTTAATCCAAAACAAACAGGGCCATAATGTCAAACAAACAGCTTTAAAAATCTATCGGAGCCTGTTTGGCATGACTTTTGATTTACTTCCTATAGAAAATCATCTTAAAGAAGTTACCTTAATTTTTATTTGAAAACTAATTTCTAAAAGAACTTCTAATTCCGAAAATGCTTCTATAGGAAGCCACATAGAACTAACGATTTGGAATTTATTTAAAATGCACGGTGGAAAATAAATTATTTTTCATCCCACAACGGATCTGGTTTGTGTTTAGATAGAAATTGTGTTTAGAATAATTGTACCTTTTATAACTTTTGGAAACTCCTTTGCTGATCTTGGAACATGAACAATCACGATCTGCAATCCACAACTGTCTAATTGTCCAGCCTCCAATGAAAATCCACACATGGAACCAGAATGAGAGAATTATGATTTTTCTTTTCTTGTGCTAACAAGAATATAAATTATTTTCAGTTCTATTTTTTTGAAACCCTAATGACTTATTAATATAAGTCCAAGTGGGCATGACCTATCTCTTAAACTGAACCCGATCCAATATTTAATTAATACAATTAATTAAATTTGGTCCATGAATTAATTAGTCCAATTAATTAATTCGAGCATATTAACAAACAACTCAATTAATTAATTGTACAACACTTATTAATTAATTCATTAAAATCTCATTCTTCTAGTTCTCCTTTTGTGTGCGACTCATCAGGTTCCAGATCACAATTCCTAACTACATGAATCAGAGATTAACTATTGACACTCAAATAGTTATCCATGTGGAATCTCTCCAACAGTTATTCAATGTTTTGTTCTAAAACTAAACATCCAAGCGTTCATTTAAGTGTCACCATACCTTAACTTGTGAAATCAACTACTTACTTCACAAGTAAGAAATGTCACACGTGATGGTCTATCCATAAATAACGATATCCGTATCTCGTTATTACATACGACCACAACGATTTAAAATTCATTTATATGTAATTTTTATCTCACAATTATAACTCCTTGTGATTAACAAATTATTAAGGCTTGAATTTACGGATTCTATTATTTAATTTATTAGAATATTAATTCAATTAAATAATAGATCTTATCATAAATATGCATTAATTATTTATTAAAAATATTTATGTCCAAAATTGATTGGACCTAAGGCATAACACTTACACCAACTTCCTCTAAAAGTTGTTCTAATTAGAAGTACTTTCATAAAATTAACTAAAAGGGTCTGAAAGCCGCTTTTGAGTGTCAAAAGCTCATTTTGGCTTCTCAAAAGCCATGCCAAACGGGGCCTTAGTTTCATTTTGCTGCCCCGTATGAAGTAGAACATGATGTCTGGTGATCGTATTGCAACAAGATAAACCAAAATTATATTGATTTTGCTTGTTGAGTAACAAATCCTATCAATGCAATGCATTCCAGCCAGAAAATTTATTGCAGACAGAAAAAATAGAAAAAAATCTGTATACCTTCCTATCTGATGGTGGCTGCTTGCTGCTGCTTAAAGATATATGCGCATTGTTATGTTCTACATCTCTGGACTGCAGTCTATATCCAATACAAGAATCTAATTCATGTTGTGGACCAATACTGATTACATCTTCACAGGGAATTTCAATCTGAGAACTTGTGTCATTTATTAGTACGACCAATTTGCAGTTCATGTTTACTTCAGGAATTTCTGAGGGCCTGTAAACAATAACAGCAACTTGTGTAACAGTACTAGGAAAAAGTACAAGACCTTCCATGTATTTAATATGAAAATTGGCAGTATTTTCCCCGACTTCAGTGACTTTGGTAACACTCAGTACATAGGGAGCATCATTTCTCACTGAAAGCGCGACATGACATGGCATTAGGGCTTCCAGATACACTGAAACAGGATGAATAGGTTCATCATAACCTGAATTTACATTCAGTTGTGCTTCAAGAGGAACCATTATTGTATCGATCTCATTTTTTGAAGATCTCAGCAACTGCATACAGATTGCACCAAAAACTTTTCCTTCAAAATGGAACAACAGATCTAACTCCATAATAGTCGCTGTTTTTTGAGGGCCAATCTCCCAATTTTTATGTGGCCTCATCGCAATTTGTGGTAGACCAACTTCACCATTTTCAGCATCCAACCATTCTTTAGCACTCAGCGTATGGTACTCACTAGATTCTTCAATACTTTTAGTGCTACATATTGCTTTTGATGTGTGGGAAGTATCTCCAGAAGAAATTGATAGCCAAGCAGTTACTTCCTCTACATAGAGGGCTTCATCAAAAGGATTAAACAAAGACAAATTCTTTCTCCACCTTCCGCTGGAGGAAAGACCAAGACCAATTAAAGGCTTTACACCATAAGGGGATTCAACAGCAAACCCTATAGCTGGAATCAAGAAACCACCAAAGCTTGTCTGCAAAACTAATTGCGTTGAGGACGAACCTAACTTTGTCGGCAAAAACACGAAACAAACTGATGCAACTTCCCCAGGAGCCAGCAAAATTTCACTAACATTGCACGAATAAAACTGTGAGTTGCTACTGTAAGGCTCGTAGACATTCAAAATGTTGTCACTGCCAATGTTTTTCACTGTTAAAAAAGCTAAAGAAGGAAAATGCAAGTACTTCTGTCCCCAGTCCAGCAGAGAAGGTTTAATTTCCACATGTGGTGTTGAAAAGCTGTCCAAAAAGCCAGATTTGACTGTTTCAATATTCTTGGTCAATTCTAAATTTCGGGTTTTGTGGGCAAGTAATGGGTTTATACAAGAAGTGACATCATTTTCTTGATCATTCCTTGAGTTATGACATCTCATTTCATTATAACTCTCTTGGTAGTACAAAGAACAAGAAATAGTCCTTCCGCCCAATAATCTGAACTTGCCACTGTCCGATGACTGACTTACAATATGTTTTGCTTGGTTCAGTCCAGCATATAATCTAACATCAGTGTGAACACTAGAAGCATCTAATACTTCAAATTCAGCATCATTTTCTTCACATAAAAACCCAGCCAATGTTGATGGGAAACAAAATGAATTCGAATGAGGACATACATTGTCCATACTATGTTGCTGCCCCAATTGTTTGGATTCAAACTTTGACTTACTATGATCATCGAATACATCTGGAAAATTTACATCAGAATTGCCTTTGTAGGACCGGCGTGCTTCAAATTCTATCTGATTCTGTGCTCCATTAATAAGAGATACCTCAAATGTTATGAGGGTGAAAAGAGCACACAACAGAACCACTAGAAAGTGGAATGCCTTGGAGAAGTGAAGAACTCCCCTGAACAACATAAATTAAAAGCTGACATCAATACAATAATTTAAAAAACTACTAACACTATTTTTTTTTTTTTTGAAAAATGCACATTGAGAACTGTGATTTCAACATGCTAAGTAGTCACAACTCCACATTGATCAAGTCAAAGAAAAGAGCACAGATAGCAAGAACCATATAAAGAACATCAAATGACGGAAGAAAGAACAGACACTACCAAAAGAATGTAGTGTCGTTCATTAGAACTATATAGGGTAGATAACAACACTTAGCCATGCGTCTTTGCATTAAATACGCAAATGAACCCGTTATAGAAGAGAAATTATTTGAAGATAGAAGAAAACCTATTATTTTCCACGTATGTTGGAGTGTAAAACACTTCAAATAGCAGCGCCATATATGATCAAAAGCTCCAAATACATTTTTTTATCAAACAAAAGTCCATCAGACGCCACTTCTATTACATAACAGCTTTCGAGTTTCGACAACAAACATTAAACCCCAAAAATTCTGCCATCATCGGAACCATCAAATTATACTATTAAACCAAAAAAACACTAAACCCATATTAATTTTTTGTTCTTTTCCCAAGAAACATTATACTTAAAACACTTCAAACAAAAGAATAAAAAACTAATCGGGAATTGAAGGCGAAAAACAAAAGGAAGCGTTAAAAGGGGAAAAAGTTGGATAATCAGAGTTCGAGAAAAATGGAGTTACCGGAGGTCGGACATAGCGTAAAGCTGCAGTGAAAGAGCTTATTCTTTAATCAAAAATAGCGTTTCAGGGACCATAACAGAGTGCAAAAATACAAAATCAATACTTTTTCTTTTCTGATAATTTTGGGAGGTTTTGATTTTCAGCCCGAATAGTGTATGTTGCGAACACACACCTGACTATAGCAGATGAGTGGCCTACGCGAGAGAGAGAGAGAGACGCGCGTAATTTACTCTATTACCCTTGTAATTATAAAGAAAGGTTTTTGATTTGTGATAAGGGGTTAAATGGAGATTTTAAGAGAAGGAAATAGGCAAGTTTGGAAGTCTCACTAAAATCTGAACAACTTTTGGCTATGACTATGATGGTCCCTTCTTACATTTAGAAAAAAAAATAATAATAATATCTGACGTCGTCGATTGAAGAAGGTGAATAGTGAAGGGTAAAAAAATTGTACCGACTTATTCTTAAGTTATTTTAAAAATTTTATATTTTTAAAATAAGTTGTAATATAATTTTATTGATTTTTTAAGTTTTTATTCGGTGAGGATTAAATGCATTACATTTAATAGGTTTTGATAAAAATTGATTATATATGTTGTAAAAAAGTTGTATATTTCATGAAATATATGGTTAAAATTAATTATTAATTTTGATTTAAATTAAAATCAGAATTTAAAATTTCCCCAAATATGGGGTAAATCAATTTTCAATTTTTCCATCAAAATTACGGGTGTAGCTCGATTCTTATAATATGAGTATTTAAATTTATAGGGCATGTCGAGGAATGGAAAAAATAAATATAAATAAAAATAAAAAAATTTGGTGCGTTGTGGTGCGAGCCCTTGTAAACTTGGTGGCTCGAGGTTCAATGATAAAGGCCGTGTTTTTCGCGTCTTTTTGCGCATACTTGGAGGGCATAATGGGTAGTTCAGAATTTAGTGACATTGGAATCTCAGTGACTCGGTCTAAAATTAAAACAGGATTTTGGCGACTTTGGCTTCGTTACGTAACGCAAGTGGAATTTTTTAAAGAGGTGGGAAAGTTATGGAAAGGTCATACGTCTTTGAGAAATTAAGGGATTGTTCTCTTTGTATTTCAGTTTTGTATTTTGAATTCATTTTGGGTTTTATATTTTGACTGTCCTTTTTGAAATCGTTGAAAATGGGTTCTTTTTTACATTTCGAAAAATTGTTTTGAAAACACTCAAAACGCGTTTTGAAAATTTTGACTTGATTATAACTGAAAATACACAAAACGACAAATTTATCATTTTAAGTTTTTTTGGTAAATGTTTAACCTGTTTTCAAAAATCAATTTTAAAAAATGGGAAAGATAACGCGTTTTCGCTATTTTGAAAAATAAAAAAAGAAAACGGATTGAAAATAATAAAGAGAACATGCCATAAGTATTTGAGTTCTATTCATGTTTTCTCTTGCTTTTAAACCCAATTTTCGTTTCTTGACAAGCGTTAGAGCATTTTTCAAAAAACTTTTAAAATATTCAAAAGACATTTATTCTCTATTTTAAATGATATGAAAAAGTAATAAATATTTTTTGAAGGATGTAAAATTAAATGTTAAATATAAAATGTTTGTTGAAATACTTAAAAATAGATGCTTCATAAATAATAGAATATGCTCTTTAAAAATTTAGAATCTCTTGGAGATGAATAGATTAAAAGGAAAGAGAAGAAAGAATAATAAAGACTGCATCATCAAATCACCAAACGAGTCGATTATTTGATTGCAATGGGAATATGAAACTTTTGTTTGGGCTCCATTTTAATGAGTTTTTTTTTTTTTTTGGGAAAAATATATTTTAGAATAATAATTTTTTTGAGAATGTGTGGATAAAAAATAAGGAAAACTTTTAGGTCTATGTGTAATATTATGAAAAATGTATGGTTAAAAATGAGTTTTTAAAAAATTCATTTTTTGTTCAATGGAGTACAAATTTGGTTATTTAAGGGTACATGTTTGGTTGAATTGTGAATTTGGTATTGTTTCACATGTATAAAACTTGTATAAATAAAATTAATTTCGAGTATCATATGTATGAAATTTGTAAGAATAAATGATTTCACACTCGACGTTCACGTCAGTGGCAATTTAAAAATTGAGGTCCTTTATTTGAAATAGATTGCCACGTGCGTAATTCCGTCAGCCACGTCAACAAATTGGTCAATTTTTTAATCGTCTGTTGAATGAGTGATGGATGAGATAACGAATTACAATGTTAAGTGTAAATATATTTACCCTTTGTTGTTAGGGGATCTATTATTAAAGGTAAACCTGAAGAGGGGTTTCTGAAGTTTTTAAAAATAAAAAAGAAATCTCTTTAATTATCATAAACCTCAAGAAATATTTTATGTAATTTGCTCTTTTATATATTACAACTTCATACTCTCCCTACAAAAGAAAAGTATTTTGGTCATAAAAAGAGTGACCTTTTGATAGAGTTTTGCAGAGGAAAAAAAAATTGGTTGTACTATTATTGTATCCTAAAAATGTAAGTTACAAAAATAAAATTTGCACTGGTAATTAAAGAGATTTAACATCGCAAATCATTTAGATTTTCTAATAAAAGTGAGTTATCCACAACTTAGATTTTTATCGGGGAATTAGAAGCGACTCTTTTCGAATTTAGTAATGTATATTAATTAACTAGCATTCCAATAAGATAAATAAATTTAAAAAAAAAGGAAAAGAAATAATCATCCAAATAATAATGGGATTAAAACTTGAAATGTTTCACTTCCAAAAAGTCTCAATTGAATATGATACTTATATTATTAAAAAAAAGTTGATACAAAAAGTATTAAGTGATTGACCAAAAATATCTTAATCAAATTTGAAAGGTGAGAGTAGATTCATGTATAACGATTCTTGATTACTCTTTCCATGATTCCACCCTTGTTTAATTTAAATCAAATGTCATATGTGTCATTTTCTATAAGCAATTACACCTATCTAATCACAGACTTTGGACTTCATAAATATATATGTCATTGGTTCAGCACTCCATTTATGAATGTAACATCTCTAAAAGTATTTTTGTGCTCGTTTGGCAAAAAGTATAATGAGAAAGAGTACTGGGTTTATTCGATAATAACTGATAATAGTTGTGAATGTTTAATTTTGACTTAAAAATTATAATGAAAATTTATTTTTTTCTAAATGAAGACAAATTATATTAAGAAGTCGACTTTAACAAATAAGTAACTTAAAAGCAAACATCATTTGCTCTGAAGTGTGTCTGAAGATGCTTAATTTAGAGGCAAATTTGAGAGTTTTCATCGTTCTTCATAAAAAAATAAACTATTCATCAAAATTCCCATTTATTTGTTCCTTTCGTTATTCTTCATTTGTGTTGTGTTTATTTACCTGTTTATTCGTTCAAATATGGTTGTTACTTGAGGGGTTCTGAATTGAATAGCCAAAATTCAATTTCTAAGTCTACGAAATTCTCTCGATTTGTATTGAAGAACAAGTCAACTCTTCATTCAAAAAGCAATCGAGTGTAAGAAAAAGTAATCTGATATTGAGGAACGTGTTTTGAAGGTAAATATATTTTATAGTTTATACTTAAATCCCCCCTTTTTTAACATTTAATTTTCATGCCTTAGTTGATAACCTCGTCTGTTCAACAAAAGGGTTTTTAACTCCAAAATCTGAAAAATGCAATCAGATAATAATAAGAAACGATATGTTGTTGCTAAAATGAAGAATTGGAACAACTGTTGTTACATGTGTTAAATGGGGCAAGTCGAGCTGTTCGACTCACGCTAGCTTATGGTACGAGCCGGTTTGCTCTATCAAAATGTGGTTCAATTCGCCCTATAGGCTCGTCTCTTGGTGGATGGCTCGCCAATTTTTATGTAAGTCATGACATGTCATTGAAAAGGATAATTCGAAAGGAGGGACTCTATGAAGCAATAAAGAACAATTTCAAAAAAAATTTTGAAGGTCAAGAATATAGTCAATTTGTTCAAGCAAATAATCAACCTAAAACTCCTATCTGGATTCATTAATATAGGGTAGAATTGGTTCAAAGATGTCATCTATGTGACTCTTCCAACTTCGTGAAAATATATTTCGTATATTGCATCTTGCATGAAGAGTTCGATGTATTTAAACGATAGGGAAAACACAAAGCTTTGGATTCAAGATAAATCTGACTTCATAATTTGTAAGTATTTTTTTATGTTAATTCTCTTCAATTTTTCTTTTTTTTTTTTATTTTTTAGAAAAAACTTTTATAAACGTAATATCTTGTTTGTGTAAAATTTTAGAGGCTTGCGTTAAAAATAGCAAAGTATTTATTATGTCAATTTACTTGTGTCCATTTATAAAAATGAGGAGAGTTCCAATTTATTTTAGTAATTTGTTAAAAAATTGAGATGACCATTTGTGAACACGAATCGAGCTCGACTGGTCCATGGAGTCGAGCCTAGCTATTGACCCGTAATCATGGTTCACTCTAATGACCAAATTTCCACACCCAATTTCGGCCAACATACTAGAATATGGGGGATATTTTCTTTTTTAGTAGGAATAGAAATAAGGAAATGATATCATGAACTTGGACACTTCTTTGACTTTGTGCATCACATGATCAATCCCAAGTATTTTTTTCCTTTTGCATTGTTGACTTCTTTCCGTATAAGAGACGATTTTTATGGTTAAATTTCCCAAAATCCATCTCGTTGCCATAGTTCGAATTTAGAGTTGTTTCATTTTGACCCGCCACTTTTTGTTGAGTTTCTTGATTGTCCTTAGCATTTCCATGATTTTCAAAATTGCCCTTTCCACCTAGGGGCTGCAAGGTTGCTGCTCCACCATGGGCCACAGCCGGACAAGCGTGGTTTTCTTCTTTCATCTTGGAAGTTTTTTCAGAATGTCCTATGTTGTTGCAATAATCCAACCATTTTCCACTTTAATACTTGCCAAAATTCAAACACCCAAATTGATTTTGGAAAAATGCCTGATGTATATAACCATTTACATAGCCCTTGTTTGAGCCTTATTTTGAGAGGAAAAAAATGTTTTTTTGAATAGTGATTTTTGGGGAATATGTAGTTAAAAAAAAAAAATTTTGATTTACGTGTAATATTGTTTTATTGAAAAATTTGTTGTTGAAAATGAGTTTTGAAAAAATAATTCTTTTATAAAATGAGGCTCAAACAAAGACATAATATTTTATATAATGATGACGTGTTAAAATGTAAGTGAATGTTGTGAATAGAAAGAAAAATAGAAGAGAGAATAAAAGTAAAAAATTTGTGTGTGTTATTATGAGAACCAAAACTCTATATTTATCTTTTGTTGAAGTTAATCTGCGTGATACTTGGATATGATGGGTCATGTTCATCAACCATACACATTCTCGACTAGCTTCATGGATTGCAATAATTTCAAAATGATTTGAAGACATTGCTGTCAAGGATTGTTTCACAGATCTCCATGATATAGCTGTTCATCCACGTACAAACACGTNTCAACCATACACATTCTCGACTAGCTTCATGGATTGCAATAATTTCAAAATGATTTGAAGACATTGCTGTCAAGGATTGTTTCACAGATCTCCATGATATAGCTGTTCATCCACGTACAAACACGTATCGTGTTTGTGATTTAGCTTTATATGGGTCAGGGAGACAACATGCATCTGTATCTTCCACTAAAACAGATTCCGACTTTTTAGAATAAAAATCAATAATACCTTTTAGGTAACGAAAAATATGTTTAACACCATTGCAATGTTTTTGTATTGGTGTAAAGTTATATTTTGTAACGAGATTTACAGAAAAAGCTATATCGGGTCGAGTACAGTTTGCAAGATAAGTTAATGCCCCAATTGCACTAAGATATAATACTTTAGGACCAAGAACCTTTTTTTTCCATCTTCAAGTGGACGAAAATGATATTTTTTTTCGCATCAAGTGGTCGAACAACAATAGGTGATGCCAAATGGTTGTGCATTATTCATATAAAAGTGTTTTAAGACTTTCCTGTATATGTGAATTGATGAACAAATAATTTTTACGGGAAATATTCAATTTGCAACTCAAGACATAATTTGATTTTCTCAAATCTTTCATCTCAAATTCATTTTTCAAACAATTTGCAGTTTTGTTGAACTCTTCAAAAGTTCCAATTAAATTTAAATCATATCAATTCATGTTCTTTGTAAGAAATCTCGAGCTACAAGTCAGGTTTTGTATCTTGTAATTTCATAATTTACATTTCTCTTTCGTACAAAAACTCATTTGTATCCAACAAATATTACATTTTTAGGCGTTCAAACTACTGGTCCAAACACTTTCCGTTTCTCTAAAGAACTCAATTCCGCTATAAACTTCTTTCTACTTTGGTCAATCATTTATATGTTGACAGCCTTTAACAGACCGTGGTTCAGGGTCCTCATTTCGCATAATATCAAGAGATGCGTTAAAAGTGAAAATATTATTTATAACAACATTATTTCATTCCTATAATTTATAAGACAACATATAATTTATTGAAATCTCATTTTTTTTCCGGACACTTGAGATTTTTCAGGAAATATAGTTTCAATATTTGATTGATCAATATTATCTAATGTTACTTCTTCTTAAGTTTTTGACTGATTTTTCTCTTTTGCTTTTCTTTTTCGAGATACAAAATCTTTTGAACCAATTGGTAGAACATGCTTCTGACCTATTTGAGATTTATTTGCTACAGCAAATTGTCTTATATGGACATCATTTTTTGCTGAAATATTTTCTGTTGGTATATATGACTTTGTCACTTTTTTGTACTAACAAACATATCTGGTAATTGATTTGCAACTCTTTGCAAATGATTAATTGTTTCAACATCTTGCTCACATTGATTGTTGTGGGGATCTACGTGAGATATAGTTGTTTTATTCCAAGAAAATTTAACTTATTTAAGATGTTTTTTTTCCTCTCAAAGTTGGGAAAATCATTTCATCAAAATGAAAATTTACAAAACGTGCAGTAAATAAATCACTTGTTAAAGGTTTAAGATACCTAATAATAAATGGTGAAACAAAATCCACATAAATCTCAAATCTTTGTTGGGAACCACTTTAGTACGTTGTAGGGTTGAAATAGAGACTTGAACAGTACAACCAAAAACCAACATGTGAAAAATATTTCATAATCAAATGTCAGTTGCAAAAGTGAATATTGATAATATGCAGTTGGTCTAATACGAGCCAAGACGTAGCATGCATTATGGCATGACCCCAAATAGAAGTTGAGAGTTTTGTTTTCATAAGTAATGGTCTAGCAATAAGTTGTAGACGCTTAATAAATGATTCCGCTAAACTATTTTGTGTATGAACATGTGCAACCGAATGTTTAATAGCAATCTCAATTGACATACAATAATCATCAAATGCTCGTGATCTAAATTCACGAGCATTGTCAAAACGAATAATTTTGATTGAGTAATCGGGGAATTATGCATGTAAATTTATGATTTGAGTAAGTAGTCTAACAAAAGCTACATTTCTAGTAGAAAATTAGGCAAAGATGCAACAATCTAGTAGAAAAATCAATCGACACCATAAAATAATGAAATGGTCCACATGGTGGGTATATTAGCTCACATATATATCTATGAATTCTTTCCAAGAAAGTTAGAGATTCAATATTGACATTTGTAGCTAAAGGTTTAATGAGTAAGTTGACTTGCGAGCAAGTTGCATATGGATAATCGTTAGATAAAAGAATCTTGAGATTCTTTAAAGGATGTCCACGTGAATTGATTATTATTCGACGCATCATTATAGCTTTTGGATGTTCAAGTTGATCAATCAAAGTATAAAATTTTTAGGTCAATGATTCGTGATAATATTCCACCATTTTTATAAATGTATAATACATGCCGATGGGAATATATAAAAATTTTCTTTTATGTACTTTTGGTCAGATACAAAAGAAGTTGTGCAAAGATATTCAACATTATTTTTTTCAACATCGATATTCATTGCATCGGATATCTTTAATATTAAGCAAATTTCTTCTAAATTTGTGCATCATCAATATATAATTTTGTGTTATTTGGTAAAATAATACAAGTTTTTTCGGAGCTTTCAACGATATTCGATGTACTTAATATCATATTCACATTATTTTCTGCTAATGTTAAGTCCAAAAAATATTTTTTGTATCAAAAAATAATATGTGTAGCTGTACTATCAATCAAGTATATTGACAATCTATTATGAATCTATAACAAAATATATATTTTTTAAAAAACTTGAATTTAAATTTAAAAGAGTAAACATAATTCAATATTATGAAATTAACGATGCATAATAAAATTTAAATTTTTTTTTTTGCGAAAAAGTAAGAACATATTTCAAATTGAATTTCATAAACAAAATTAAATATTAGAAATTAAACTAATATATAACTTCCATCACACCATCCTCAATCAAGTGATCAATATTCTCATTTGGATAAGCAAAGAAATTAGAGACATCCAAATGACCATCATAATCAGCAAAATTTGTTTACACCCTTCCATTTCCTTTGATTAAGCTTTGGTAGAGATCCACAAAGTGTTTTACAGTACAATGGTACCTGCCCAATGCCCTTTCATTCTACATCTAAAACAACTTTCTTCATACTTCCTTTTTCATGTGTTACTTTCGTTTGCTTTGTACCTTTTGAAATTGTTTTCTTACTGTTGATAGTTTTGTTGATTATTTCGTCAATTATTTATTCCACTTGCACGTCCGCGTTCACGTCCAAATTTGTGTTCACGTCCACGTCCACGTTCTTGTTTTGATATTGTATTTGTTTCAGACAATGCAGTATCATTTGCTTCAGGCGATGATACAGAACCCGTTGGATGTAACCTATGTTTTTTTATCAGCAATTCATTATTTTGTTCAGCCACAAGCAAGCAAGATATGAATTTTGAGTACATTTTGAAACCACGCTCATGATATTGCTGCTGCAAGAGCACATTCGCGGTTTGAAATGTGAAAAACGTTTTCTCCAATATATTTTCATCGATGATTTTTTCTCCATACAAGGTCAATTTTGAACATATTATGAACACTTCAGAATTGTATTCACTAACAACTTTGAAGTCTTACAAATGAACATGCATCCACTCATATTGGGATTTGGGGAGAACTATAGTCATTTGATGATCATATCTTTCAATTAATTTTTTCCAAAGAAAATGTGGATCTTTCTCAATGAAGTATTCAATTTTCAATTCATCGTGAAAATGATGACGAAGGAAGGTGAGTGCTTCTGCACGATCCTGAAATGATTCTTTGTTTCCTTCTTTTATTGTTTCACCCAAACCTTGTGAGACAAGATGAATATCAGTATCGAGTACTCATGATAAATAGTTTTTGCCAGATATTTCAAGTGCGGTAAACTCAAGTTTTGTGATATTTGTCATTTGATTAACTATATAATAAAACAAAAGGAAATATAATTAGTTTTAAAGAATATGATTAAACATTAAGTAGTCAATATCAACATGACATAATTTACGTGTTTTCCTTCAAGGATGAATACTAATTTTGAAATAATATGTTCTTAGAAACATGTGCTATTTCAGGAATACATTGTATTTTACTATTACTTTTTCAAGATTAATATGTCAATATTCTTCTAAAACATTTAAAATTACAAATCATGTTATTCAAGAGCAAGTAATATTGTTCAAGGATATTAATTATAATATTGTGTTATTTTAGGAGTAACAACGAACTATTTACAATAGATATATGTACAATGAATATTTTTCTGAAATATTAATTATAATGTTGTGCTACTTCAAAAGTAACAACATGACATATATTCAATTTAAAATTTATGAAAAAAACATATAAAATTATTTAATCAAGTTAAATACACAAAGAATATTCAATAATCATCATAAACATATATATTACAATCATAAAAAAATTAGAGCAAATAGTACATGAATTAAAGTATGAATTATTATATGTACAAACAAACATTAATTAAAGCAGACTATTATCATAATGTTTGATAAAATATTCTTTTCATAGTAGTAATGATAGGGAGATCACACAAAAGTTGGGTAGAAATTGATAGAAAACAATGTGATCATATTCATTACATGACAAAATTAATGCATATATATGGAAATTGGCAGAATTGATACAAGTTTATGTATGATGGTGGCGGATAAAAAAAAATTCTTTACAAACTGATTCTTTACATGGCAGAATGGGTGACATGACCGAATTCATTACATGGCAGAATTATGGCAGGCAAATTGTGTTTAGTTGCTAACATGTGCGTTGATTGTACATAGAGATGGACATGATTCTATTTGGTTCTGGTTTCAAGAGAACTGAACCGAACCGAACCATGAACCAATGAACAGTTCTGATTTGTCTTGGTTTGGTTCTAGTTCCATTTATTAAATTTTCATATTTGCATCATATAAGTTAGTAATATATACTTAAATAAAAAAAAAATAAACATCAAACATTCATGAAGTTCAAATTTCAATCATCGAGATCAAAATAATCATAACTAACAAACAAAACATATTCATACTTTGAATACACAAATTAGTTTTCGTTCTCACACAAAAAATTGTTTATTACGTAATAGCATTTATTCACTAAATTAATTG
>CAIGRP010028728.1:0-15270 GCA_903798385.1 Fraxinus cuspidata | reverse complement strand
TTTTGTGTCTTGAGTTTTGTGCTTTGAGTGTCTATTTTGATATTGTTGAAAATGTGTTCTTTTTGGCATTTTGAAAAATTGTTTTGAAAACACCCAAAACGTGTTTTGAAAATTTTGACTTGATTATAACTGAACACACTCAAAACTACTTATTTAAGTGGGCTTGACCCGTTACTTAAACTTAACCCGATCCAATATTTAGAATTAATCCAATTAATTAATTCGGATTTATTAACAAGTGACACAATTAATTAATTGTCAAACACTTGTTAATTAATTAATTGATGATCTTATTCTTCTAGTTTTCATTTTTGTATGCGACTCATTAGGTTCTCGATCACGATACCTAACAACGTGAATTATTATTTTGATCTAATCAAAATCGATAAATTAAAATACCACCTTTTAATTGATCATCAATTCACATCCGTCGACACGCACTTTAGCTTGTGAGATCAACTACTTACTTTATAAGTAAGAAAAGTCCAACTTGATAGTCTATCCGTAATAACGATATCCGTATCGCATTATTACTTACGATCATGAATGATTTAACATTCTATCATATGCAACTTGTATATTACAATCACAACTTTTTGTGATTAACAAATTACTAAGATTTGAATCTACATACTCTATTATTTAATTTAATTTAATATTAATTAAATAATAGGTCTACCATAAAAAAATGCATCAATTATATATTAAAAGCGTTTATGTTCAAAGTTGATTGGATCTAAGCATAACCCTTACACTAATAACACAGAATCTCACAATTACCAGAATTTCTTCCACCCTCTATAATTTTCTGATATTTTCCTTTTAAACCTGCTGCAGGGTCTACTACTTTTTCTTCTTATGGCAACAGTGAATGGCATGAGGCCTGAAAACTGTCAAAATGATTCAAGGTCATGTGCAATCACCCCATCTAGAACACAATATGCAATTTTATATTTAGCATTGACACTGGTAGCCCTCGGGCTAGGTGGCAGCCGCTTCACTTTGGCAACAATGGGAGCTAACCAATTTACAAGGGCTAAACATCAAGAAACTTATTTTAATTGGTATTTTTTTACTTTGTATTTTGCTACTGTTATAGCCAGCACAGCCATTGTTTATGTTGAAGATAATGTGAGTTGGACATGGGGATTTGGTATATGCATAATGGCAAATGTATTGGGATTAATCATTTTCTTGTTGGGAAAAAAGTATTATTATTATGACAAGCCACAAGGAAGCCCATTCACAAGCTTGGCTCAGGTAATTGTTGCAAGTTTTAGGAAAAAGAAGATGGTTTTGTCTTCCCAAAGTCCTGATTATTATTATGGAGATGATCTGCAAAAGAAGATTGATGAACTACCTACAAAAAGCTTCAGGTAATATTTATTTTATTCAGAACTTTTCATCAGAAGCCAAAAGTTTGTGGCCTCTATAAAGATCATATGGTGTAGTTGAACAATGGAGGTAGATATTTTGAATTTAAGTGTATGTTTGTCTCCCATTATTGTAGAAGAAATGGAGTAATGGATAGTTTTTCTTTGGAAAATGTGTGGCTGAAATTTAAAGTAACTTTATTGGTTTGTGTGTAAAATATTTTATTGAGTGAATGTGTGGTGGAGAATCTGACTGTAGCAAATAATGTTTTGGAATAATAGGAGACAAACGGGGCCTAAATCTCGAAGCCACCTCAATGAAAGTTGAGTGCATGTGAGGTCGTTTGTGAATCTAGCCTATATACTTGTTCCCTCTCTGATATACTATTTCTTAACTTTCACTGCAAGTAGAGAATTCAAAATTAGTGCCATGTTGGGATAAGATATTTCCTGCTCTCCATGTTGTAATTGGTAAATCATTGTTTTCCCTAACAACCAGTTTTGACTATTGTTAGTCATTTCAAAGAGAGATTATTTTGAAATTAGGTAATGAGACATAATAAGTTCAGCAACTTCTCTTTCTGCTGATCTTGCAACTTTATACTATGAATTAAAAATTATCATAGGACAAAGGGATACAGTAGATTGTTGACACTGATTTCTAGTTTATTTATGTCATTGGCAACAAATAAATAATGATATGTGTTTCTTTGATATGTTGTCACATAGGTTACTGAACAAAGCAGCAGTCAAAACTGAAGGAGACGTACTACCAAATGGCTCAATTGCAAAGCCATGGAATATTTGCACTGTGCAGCAAGTCGAAGACCTGAAAACTCTATTCCGAATCCTGCCATTATGGTCGAGCAGTATACTTTTATCGGCCCCGATTGGAATTCAGGCGAGCTTATCGGTTCTCCAAGCTCTAAACATGGACCGTCAATTGGGACCAAATTTCAAATTCCCAGCAGGTTCCCTTCTGGTCTTCACACTAGTAACCACTTCAATATGCCTTGGTCTCTTTGATCGTTTCCTATGGCCAACATGGAAGAAAATTTTCGGGCGAAATTCGACTCCACTTCAACGAGTTGGCATTGGCCACGTGTTTAATGTGGCCAGCATGGTAGTTTCAGCCTTGGTTGAGAAGAAAAGGCGAGCCACCGCCCATTCCCACCACCTTCAAGGTTCAGTCGTCGCCTTATCTGTCTTGTGGTTGGTCCCACAACTGGCTATTGTGGGCATTGGGGAAGCATTTCACTTTCCAGGACAAGTTGCTTTGTATTATCAAGAATTTCCCACTTCGCTCAAGAGCTTGGCTACTGCAATGATCGCCATGGTAATTGGAATTGCATATTATTTGAGCACTGCTGTGGTCGATTTATTTCGAAGAGAGACGACATGGTTGCCCAACGACATAAACAATGGAAATTTGGACTACGTGTATTGGGTCGTAGCAGTGCTCGGGGTTATCAACTTTGGATATTATCTGGTATGTGCACGCTTATACGAATACAAAAATGTGTTGTACTAAAACCAGACTTTGACAATAAAAAACTGATAGATCGATTCGATCATTAATAGAATGTTTGGGAGCACGACTTTGGTGCAATGATGAATAAAATCCTTTAGTTGTGTAAATGAAGTTTTGTAGTGTACAAGTTGTGCTAGTAATTATGGGACTTGCTGCACGCTCTGTGCTAGTGTATGATGAACTTTTTTTCTTTTTCTCTTTCTTAAAATGGGTTGACCTTAGGTGGGCACTCCTCCGAAGTGTAACGGAGTTTTGAGTTTATGGGTGTTTTTATGATCGCCCATTATCCCATCCAAGTTAGTAGCCACGAACAAAAGCTTACTATACGAAAATTTCTACCATTTTTGCCGCTAAACAGTCGATTTTAAGATAATTTTCTATTGACTCTTTAAAGGTGAGACTCACTTTATATCAAAGATCAATCTCGAACTTAAACGACGATAAATTCTTTATTGAGTTTGATTCTCTAAATTTTGAGAGTTAATTAAATTAATATTTTAGCTATTAATATCTGAAATATATTAATTGATAAATGATTGTTGAAAAATTCTATATTTATATGTATGAATTAGGTTTGGAGGTGCACAATAGTCATAATAATTAGGACGGAAGAATACAAGAATTATTCACTAATTAGTATTTAGTTTACAATATTAAAGAGTTTGTTGGGGTGTACAAAAAGTTTTACAATATTGATAAATTTTACTTATAGTTATAAACTTGTAGTGAAATTGTAAGTGGATTAAAAGCTTCTTTTTTTGTATCAAACTTATAATTTATTTCACTTTGAACTATCGTTGTGTCTTTGTTAGTAAAAGTAACATTAACTCTTAAAGTGTCCATATGTGAATATAAGTAAAAATTTGGCGACTTGATTGGAACAAAATTAAAATTGAGTGACCCAATTATAACCCATGTTTGATTTATCAAAATTTTATTAGATTTTGATAAAAACTAATGAAATGTGAAATTGAAAAGAAGTGGATCACATGAAATTTGTAGTTGAAATTAAACACTTGTTTGGTTTCCATTTTTTAGAACTTATTTTTTCTCAAATTCGTTTTCAATCATAGATTTCATTAACCAATAAATTTTATCAAAATCGATTAAAAAATTGATTTTTATCAAAATTAAATAAGAGTTAATTGTTGACTTTGATTTAGATTTTAATCAAATTTTGTAGCTGAACCAAAGAGGGGGATAATTTATGTACAAGTTCAATGACCATCAATATTTTTACCCGGTACTTTTGAAAAATATGGGTTATAATTGGTGAAACTATAATGTTTCATACAACAAGACAATAATGTTTTAATTGGACATTGATTAGCATTTTTTGTCCACATTTGCTACCAATTTGTCAATAGATTATTTCATGACATGCCATCAAAGTCCAAACTCATTTAATATGTACTAAACTTATCGTTTCAATTATTTCATCTTGACTAGTTTTTCAATTATCAAGTAAATTTCTTATAAATTAGTTAAAATCTCTAGAAAAATAAATTCGAAGTTGAAGTTAGGTGGTGCAAGGAGAAATTAGCAAACTTTCTTCTAGATTTGGAATTGTCAACGTTTAAATTTAGCCCATGTTTGATGCACATTCTTAAGAAAAGAATGCATTATAAATAATGATGTGATAGAAAATACGTGATTAAAAAAGAAAGAAAAATTTTAAATTTACGTGTAATATTATTTTATTGAAGATTGTATGGTTGAAAATGAGTATTGAAAGAATGTATTTTTTTCAAGAATGTGGATCAAACAGTGTTTTAATGGTTGGTATAGCAAGTCATTTTTGTAATGCATTAGAAGCTTCTATTTAATATCATAACATGCCAGGAAATCAAAAGTATAACGTACTCAAAGCAAATGAAAAGCACCTTGTGTAAAATTGTGATCCCATCTGAGCATGAGCGAATGGTGCTGGTTAAATGGCAGCACTGTGGCCAAAGGTGGCATAAGATAAAAGTGCCTACAACTGTAGCCATCGCCAACAGGTTTTCCCAATATAGCCATATAGCTTTTAGAAAAGGACTTGTAGTGTGTAGCACTCTACAATGATAATGACGAGTGCATAAATACGATATTTTAACTAAAATCGACCTAATATTATATTAGATCACTAGTCGAATAACTTCTTATCGTACTTATTTTCAGTAGAGTAGTTACATATTGATAAATGCAAAAGACAATGAATAAAAATTAGAGATGCCCAATAAACTATTTTACTATTAAAGAGACACTTTTGAGTCTTTCATATAAATTACAAAATTTATCCTGCGCAACAAATTCTCCTAATTCGATATATAGAATGAATTTTAATCTAGAGTAATGCTATTTGTACATCAAGATTGATGTATAGAATGATGACATGAAATAGAGAAAAAAAAGTAACAAAAAATAGAGAAGGAAAAATGAAGTTGAAGTCAATTAATATAATCCACATCATCATTCTGTAAATGAATCTATTACAGTTAATATAATCCACATCATCATTCCGTAAATGAATTTGTAAACCATGATGTACTGTAATAGAATGGATGCACTGTAATCTGGTCTGTTTGGCCGCACAAATCTAAGGAGATATACATTATAATGGTGCATGCTGAATTATACACTCCATCAAGCATATCTTACTGTATACGGAAAATCGAGCATTTCTTGGTAGCTAAATCAGCATAACCACTATTAATTAGAACACTGCGTTAATAAATGAATTTTTCCTTCTTTTTTTTTTCTCTTGCGGGTTAATCTGCTTCCAGGGTTGACATCAGTATTCAGTTGAGACCTCCAAAATGTGAAAATGGATCAAACATGCATAGATAAACATGAAGAGTTCAGTTTACAGTCCCCCCTCCCCAACCCCAAAGAAAACCTCTGAGAACTCCTCACTAGTTCTCTCTCATTGATATGTACAAAGAAGACTCCTATAAACGCAAGTAACCAAACTAGTTCTGGAACATTTCATGATGTAATATTGCATCAGCACCTGGACCAACTATATAAATGGACACTAAATGAAGTTTAATAAGTGAGCTATCTCCTTAAAATCTAAATGTTCCGCGTAAAATATGTCCCGGGTATTGAAGCTTGACTGCAGTAAAACTGTTCGAGTTCTCTATTTTTTCAATGAATTCTTTGTAACTATCTGACGCTAAATGAGTTATGCCAAACCTACCTATAGGCTTAAGGTGGTCAAATCTATCGAAAGAGGTCAAGCATGTGTATTTTAATTTCTTAATTCAAACAAGAGCTCCCATAAATCAACTGTATTTCAAGCTTAATAATAAAATGCTCTTGAGATTGAGAACCATTAGATGCTGGTAACCAAACAACTTTTAGCACTATCGAACTTGCAGAAAATGCCAGCATACATTTTTTTATGAAACCAGCATTAAAAGCATTCCAGTGTCCAGAAATTTTGTCCAGAAATAACAAAATCCTATTTGAGTACCAAGATCATAAGGTTACAACAAAGAACCTACTCCTTAACAATTTATAATGAACTGAAGCATTTCAGCGAACTACAGGATAAGCTTTTGATTGTTTCCATTTTGATCTAATGTTTAGCTAAAGTAGTCATAGGCAATCCACTATCCGCCAAGGAAAGAATAGGAAGATTTCTTGTGAAGAGAACATAGAGGTAGCAACCAATAATCCTAGTGTTATCTAGATCACTAACAACAGTCAGATCAGAACTATGCCAAACCTTGTGGTTTAGCTGGAGTCAGAGGGCGAGATGTTGGTGAACTTCGTACAGTCAAATGGTCCTACATGATTGGTTTTCCTTTTGACCTGAAAAAAATAGTACAACGTCATCATAAGCCATTGACAATTTATATTTCAAATTGATAATACAATATATTTTTTCTACTTTTCACCCCTCTTGACAGTAAGATAGTGACGTTTACTAAACATGTATATGGAGATGCTCTCCAATCTGCTTTCATTTATGAATACAACAGAGAATCTCAACATGTAAAGAAATTGGAACAAAAGGACTATTTCTACTTGTTTCATATAACTGTTGGCAATTTATCATATTGGTTTTGGACTAGGAAGTATGGTGATGGATACAAGCACGAGATACAACGGGATAAAAAATGTTGACTCTTGGAGTTACAAGATATGATATGTGGGATGGCATTGATAAAATTAAAACACAATTTAATGAACTATAATCAATATTTACAAAAATATATATACACATAGATTGTCATGACACAACACAATTATTAAAGAATATTTTTATCTATGTTATAACTAAGATTTCTATGGGTGTTATTCTTTTAGTAGTGTTCCTATACATAATCATTTATTGGTTAATTTCATTATTCTTTCTAAATGGTAAGATATATTCCTAAGGCTATGATCAAGCACATATCAACTATGTATTCAAAATTTATTTTAATTTATTTTTGTTGTATTTGATGTCTGATGCACAATGTAATAGAAAATAGTATTTATTTTTCTTTAAAAGTATGTTGAATGTACTGCCAAATGTATCCGAAATTGTATTAGATAAAGGTTATGTTAACAATTGCACATATCAAGGACAATTCGCTCATTTTAGTGCATTATATGGAAAGGGAGGCAGACTGGGAAAGTAAATTAGTAGTATAAATTACCACAGGCACTAGAAACTTTTAATAAGCATGAATTTTTTCACTGGAAAACTCTTGTAAAATGAGAATATTTAAGCGATCCAGGTTATGTCGTCCACATGACAATTAGAAAGCATTAGCACTGTTAGAAAGTAGATCAAATCCATGACAATGAAAATTAACGAATAAATTGCAACGAGGCCCATATGGTCCATGAAAAACTCAGACACTATATGGATTCAGATAGCTTGTAAAGTAAAATACTAAAATTACAGTGTGTGGACAAAGAAAGTTCACCTTTCAAACCAAAAGTGAAAAAATATAAAATAAAATAACAAAGAACTGCATGATAAAGAATTACATGACACCAAGAAAGAAGAGAAAAGAAGGAAGAATACAAAAGAAACAGATGACCCTATCTACTGGTATTTTCAAGATTAATAATTCAAAGTCAGATATCCAAAATGAGTGATTTATCTGAACTACTAACTGCCATATTAGACTAGCTGCAATACAATGAGTAACCAAGAAAGTAATAGAGAAATAAAAAATAAAAAAAACTAATATCAACAAAGAGATTAAAATTCCAAAAACCAATATTATCTCTTGTTTTTCAATCTGATATGACTTTGCATCTAAGTTTTCCTTTATGTAGACAATGTGAATGTGAATGTAAGAGTAATGACATACCGGAGACCATGGATTTGGCTCGGGAAGAGATTTGATAGGAGGCGAATGTTGTACAGCACCACTTTTCATGGTGAGAATATCCTGTTGAAATTTCAATATAATACCACATATCAATGAATATAATGGCTGAATTGGTTACAGATATCATAAGCTCATTAATGGATAGAAACAAGCATCAAGAAAACAAAAAATGGGTAATAGAACTTTCGAGAAGATTAAATTAGCAAGAAGCAATAAACAACAAGGTAGAAAAATCGTAGCCTGACTATGTCTTCTATGTGATGTTTAGAATAATTATTTTCTACCTGACATATCTGATTAATGACACTGAGATTCATGTCTATAGATAGAATTATACCCAAAAGGATATCAAAATCCTTTAAAATCTTTTTGGATCTAGGATGTACCAACATTCTCCCAGCTCCAATATGTGTCGAACACCTACACAACAAACACGTCGCCGACATATGTCCAAATTATTTTTTGGTTATGTACATTTAGACACGTCGCCTACATGTTGCTAACACGTTGGGTGATATATTATTGACATTGTAGATACGCCACAATTAACAAAAACAAATTTACTCTACAACATAAAAATGAAAAATGAAAAATAAAATATTTTGTGCTTCCTAGGTTATGGTTAAAGATCATACGAGTCCAACAGAACTAACATGTAAGACAAAAGTGAATCTAAGCATATATTAAGAAGGATTAACATGCAAAAGGTAATTTTCCTTCAATGGTAACATACAACAGTAAAATAAAGAAGCCTAACATGTAAAGAATCACGAAACTAGAACTTCTGTAAGAACTAAAAAGTGGCTAATCAAGATCCCTAAAATCACCATTTAATAGTCAACATTGAAGTAAGATCAAAAGTAAAACTTCAAAGGAAAACAAATACTACTTAAATTAGATAAACATGTACATGCTGTATCTCATGAAAATATGAGCAGGAATGGATTGTGCAAGTCATCAAGTTAATGACAAAACGAATTCAAACATATAGAGCAACCACAGCCTTCAAGTATTACCAAAATTCTTAAAAAAGACAAATTTCTTTGATTACGTGTTGTGGGTAATATGCACACAACAAAATAAAAGCTGAGGCATATAAACTTACCTCTCCAGCAGCTTCAATGGCAGCCAACCATTCATCAGAAAATGGAACAGCATTTTGTGGGGGTACAAATGTATGACTTTTCTTCTTAAGATCATCCCCAAATTTATTGCTGCCATTGGAAAGAGACATAATGGCATATCCTCAAAATACTGAACATGTGATAATTTTGCATAGATCTTAAAAATTAAGTTAACCCAAAATTACACCATTTGCCAGTAATACTTACATTGATGCAAATGCAGCTTTATCCTCTACAAATTCTTCACTAACAGAAGTACTACTGTCTTGTGTACCTTTAATCTTATTCTGATCTGGTATGCATGATTGACCAACAATTTCATCCGTATCTTTGCAAGTATTATGCATCAAAGTTGGTTTCTGGACATAAACACTGGAACTCATTTCACCTTCATGTAGATCACTTGGTTTTGTAACAGAATCCACCATGTCATCCAAAACACTAGTTTGATCAGGTTCATCGGAGATAATGCTTTTTACAGAGGGAGAGTGATTCTTCAAAGTCCATCCATAATTACTACGGAAAAGATCTTCAACTACGACAGGATTAGGCAATTTCAAATATCTTGACTGTTCATTGCAATCAGCATCCCTTGTTGAAGAGTACTCGACACAGCATTCTTTCAACGCTTTGTCATATGACTGCACCATCAAATCCTCCGTGTGTGATACAGCACTCTCCTTATCCACTCCAAATCTACCTTCCTTTACTACAAATGCAGAAGTTCTTGAGTTATTTTCATTATAACCATCTAACATCGGACTGGAATCTGTAGTCTTTTCAAGAATAGTTTGCTGTGAATCTTCAAATAACATGCTTCTGGAAAACAAACTTCTAACTTTCATCTCTATTGCCTGTGTTTCCTGATGAGGACTGTTTGATAATTGTTTACTTGCAGGGTCCTCCACTAACAAATCAGCTTTCAATTCATTAATTCCTATATTCCATGTGTCATTGTCATCTGGCAATCTCTCGTCACCTCCAACCAATGACTTTGTTACTTCATTAGGAGAAGTATTGAGTTCCAAAAAGTTTGCTTTAGCTGTGAGTACACCATCATAACTGGAAGTCATATCAATTAAAATGTTGCAACTATCAGAAGATTGGATATTTTCAAACTGTTTGTCCCCGATTAGAGGCTGTTTAGTCATTTTGTCTATATATAAGTCATAGTTGTCATGAACTGTAGCTGGAGCCTGAGTACTTTCCAGGTTAATGTCAAAGAATTGATTTCCATATTTTCCAGCCACATCAAATGCTGGAAGTGTCTCGGTGAGTTTCTCTTGCAGGGATTCTGTCAAACATACCTGTTTCTTAGGCAACAACCAATCACTTGTATGCAATTTATAATTATTCTGCGAATCTAGTACAACTTCTTGGAGAATGTCCTGAATCTCTGAAGCTTTTCCAGATTTCTTACTATTAGCATCAACCACCAATATATGATTGACATTATTCTTAAAACTTTCAATAGTTAAAATATCTTCTGGAACCTGCAGTTGTGACTGTCCCACATGTAAGTTATAAGTTATCACATCTGTGGTAGCAGCTTCTGCTGAAAGATCTTTATGTTCGTTAGATGAAGAACATGGACTTTTCATATTACATTCTGAGGATTCATAATCTACATTTCCAATATACCAACTTCCATATTCTTGGGACTCTTTAGCTGGTTCATTAGCTCTTCCATTTGTCTTCAAAATATCCTTATCTCCAGTGGGGTCCTGATCAGTCTCTCCAGGGGAGAACTTTAATTGGTCAGTTTGCTCCCTAGGTGGTTCATGACAATCCTGCATAAATGTTTCCACCAAATTACTCCCCACTGTGAAAGAATTCGGCCATCTATGATCATTTACATCTCCAGGTCGTGTCTGGTATCTAATATCATGTTTTGAGGCAGAAATTTTGCATATTTTTGGCCCTTTGCGTGGTTCATCTGTTACAGCTTTTGTTTCAGATCCATCTGTGCCAAGCATCAAACAGTCATGTTGCAACACTAGATTTGACTTTCCCCATCCACTCATGCAAGATTCACGATTTCCTGGACAACCAAGGATAGTACTCTTAAGATTGTTATTGTCTGTTACTTTTTCACACGAAGTACTTTGTAAGGGAACTTCTTTGTCCTCCTGAAATTCTATGTCCTCCTGGGATATTATCTTCTGAATTTCGATTTGCTTGAGAACATCCTGAATCTGTCCATTGGTATCAATGGTATTATCTTTTGGCTCAAAACTTTTGGCATTGTATAAAACCTTCAATCCCACCTTGTGCGTAGAGTTTTCGTCCATGTTAGATTCATTTATTCCACGTGAAACAGCACTAACCTCAAATGGTGCAGAACATTCTGATCTGGAGCTTGTGAGTCTTTTGCCATTACTTGTGCTTGCTTCAGTGTCATTGGATATCTTGGAAGTTTTTCTCAAAGCACTATGTGAACTTAAATCTTCAAGTTTTTTAATCCCACATATATTAGAGTCTGTATTTCTCCATGATAAGCTATATGAGTCTGAAGATTTAGGCTACAAAAGCAGTTGGGATTTAGCACAAATATACAAAAGACTTTTTGTTGTAACAAAAAAGCAGAAATCCTGTACTTGGTCCAATTATAAAGGTCATACCTGACTAAAAAAGGCTAATGATGGTGAAGGCATTCTCAAACCTGATGGTCTAGTGGCTTGAATTGGTGAAGGATGCATATTCCTTCCACTGATGCAAGCATTCTGAGCAACTGAAATGGAGACTGTTGTGGGCTCATCTCGGCTCTCAAATGAATGCCTTGTAGTAAATGGAACCATATTACCCGAAATCATCTTTGAACCAGAATTATCGGCTTTGTCAACAAGTAGGGGTCTTTTATTGATTGATAAATGCCCTTTCTGCAATGAGTTTTCCTATAAAATCCACAGTTAATGATCTGTTAACAATATAATACAGGATGAGACAAAGATATTGGCACTATTCAAATTATAAGAAGTGCTTTTAAGTTATCTGCTAATTTAGAAGATCCAATGGTATCTGTTAGACTATTATTAAGCTGACAGCTGTCGAGAAAGAAAGTAGGTCCTCACTAAATTTCCTTTTGAATAGCAGTATGGTCTTAAAGTACCAGCTTCTGATGTATCTTCAGCGTTTTTCTGACTTTTGGAGGATCTTTTTGATCCTATATTTCTCTGGATACTAACAACTGCATAAGTAATAGGAAAATTTACTATGTTGTAATATAATAATTTATGCAGCATGATACTACCAAGACATAAGGGTAGATCCGACTAGACTTTGAACCAACCATTTTATATGACGTACATGAGCAAAGAAATTATCCAATGCAGCATAGATTAATATCGCTAAGAGATCACCTGGTTCAGTAACCTGGTTATGCTTCAAATAGTTTGATCTAGGAGCTGGCTTTGGAACGGGAACTTTCAGCAGCTTTAATTCATTGGTTGCAGATTTGGCAGCAGTTGTATATGGTGGTCTTTTTAAAGTATAGAAGAATTAAGGGTCACAATATTCAAAACTTCAGAATGCAAGCGAGGAAATACTCAAATGTACACAAAAACACGCAGGTCATACAATAAATTATTATTTAAAACAAGGATATCATGATGAAGGCCAAGGTCGAGTACTGTCACCATAATTGATTTTGCTACTAGGACGAGTTGATTTTTGTGAGGTCTGGGAGAATGTAAATACATGAGAGACCCAATAAGTTACAAAACTTACTATTAAAAAAGAGATTACCATTGAAAGCAAAAACAACTGACCATAGAAGTTGAAATTATGTCATTAGGAGCAGATGAATCAAGCTTTGTTGATAGGCAATTACTCCTATATTTATCCAAAGCTTCATTTGGAGGTTCTTTAATTAAATCATTTTCAGTTGCTGTCATATCAGCAGATTCCATAGTATAACTGGAAGCACCAGAAATTTCTTCATCTATGCCAAACAATCCCTCTCCACAATAGGTACCACTAATTGTAGAGAGTTCTATGGGATCAAGAACACCTGAAGACAGAACAAAGAAGCCATGATTTATAATTTATCTTCCAAGTAAAACAATAAAAAGGGATATAATAAACTTTGACCTTCTTCGGTGAAAAAGGCTCTATCCCATGCTAGGCTTTTCCGTAAATTGTATCCCCCTCCTTTCTTCTTCCTCTTCATCTGCAGTGGCTCTGCACTCAGTTTTGCAGTGTCTGGTTTGATAATATTAATATTATCCTTGAAGCAGCTACCTCTGAATGATGTCGAACAAGAGTTTTCTATATCCTCAACACTTTTTAAGCGTTCTGCAAAAGAGAAGTATTTGTTTAGTTGCACCGTCCAATTTAACTTACATTCTTCATTTCTCTGCATATTTCTACTTGGCTACTTCATGTTCCCTTTTTTTTCACCCTGAAATATGAAACCTTGTATTCTGGAATTTTAAGAAAAAGGAGAAGATGATTTTGATTAACGATATTGAAAACGTTAGCTAGTCCATCCTTAGTATGTATCGATGTATAATTTTTTGGGCACCAAAGGTGCAACTATAACTAATCTATCCTCCGTATGCATTCACATAATTCAGTAGCTTAGCAAAAGTTCACATACTTATACATCTCTTTATGTAAATAAAAAAAATTGCAAACAATTGTTCTCTGTTTCTCTGTACACATGTATACCTACCAATATATAATTTTTTTATTTTAATCACTGCCTCACAAACACACACCATGTTAACTAGTAGTTATAAACGAAAAATAATAAAAACTATGTTTTAATCAAAAGGAGAATTAACTCTGCGCAATCTCTTGTGAAAATAAAATAGAAAAATCATACACAAATAATTATAAAATAAGCAACATCTGGTAATTGAAAAAGAACAATTCATACTGGCTGATAGAAATCATTACACGTAGAATTAATTAAACCGTAAAGCATAATAACTCTAGACTACAAAATCAAATAGATTTGAAAGAAAAATGGGAAAAGCAAAACATACTTGCAATTGCAGGTGAAGCGCGAGTAGAACTGGTGGGGCGATTTTTCAGATCCGACCTCATTCCACTCTCTTAGTCGTTCACTTGATCATTCATTATGAATTTATGATATTACGAAATGGATTATACATAGAAATCCAGTTTATAATCTTCTAGTTTTGATTTGATAGAATCTGAATCTGAATCTGAATGTGGAGTAGTTTTTCAAAAGTTCGGCGAGCGGGATTTAAATCGGAGGAATACGTTACTGCAGTTGCCAAATGCGGATAATTGCATTTTTTTTCTTTTTCTTTTTTTAAGAGCAATTGGTCCTCGCGGGGTTAATTATAATTCGCGGTTTACTCAACTTTAACCAAAATTTTAATTGGGTCGCCATACTTTAAAATTTGTGCCAATTGTTTCACTCAACTTTAATTTTATATCAATTAAATCACCACTGGTTCTCTATTTAAGTCCGTCCATTCAAATGCATCATATTGTCTAACATTAGACATTGACGTGGCTGTTTACCAATGGTCATCACATATAACCATAAAAAAAAAATCTAAAAAAGTAATCGAAAAATATACAATTTGAGCTATTTCCAATCCACTAGTCTAATATAGAAATCGAGTTTTTCAATTGCTTTAATCGTGCACGAGTAATGCTTTTGTAAACTCATATTTATTCTCTTTCAACTTTCATGCACATCACTTTTTTTTTTTTACCACCACATAGGATGGCTGTAGAACGTAGCAACCACATGAACTTCTAGCGTTAAATAACGTGAGGGAATTGGAAGAAGTATCCTAAATTGAGACAAAATTAAAATATAGTGACCTAATTGAAAATTGAGTCAAAGTACAAGTACCACAAATAAATTTAATCCCGATCCTTGCTCAAGGTTTTTGTCCAAAATAGTCCTCGAAAAGATAGAAAGAAAGAAGATAGAATCCTTT
>CAIGRP010028722.1:0-10500 GCA_903798385.1 Fraxinus cuspidata | reverse complement strand
AAGTAAAAGTTAAAGCTCTGCCAAACGAGCCCTAAGTAGGACGGATGTACTTAAATCCTCCTTTTGTCTTAAAAATAAGTCCCGCTTTTATCAAGTCAACATGTTACGTGTTTTTTGTGTTTATAGGATAGTTTGACCACTTATAAGCTGGATCCAATCATGCTCTCAAAGAAATGTCTCAAGAAACCTGATTATGACATGATGTTGGCCACATTCGTTTGCTTTGCAGATTGTAGTAAAACTAGGTGAAGATAAAGATATTTCACAACAAGAGAAGCAGCAGATCTGCCAGGATTTGAAATTGTTTTTGCAGCCTCTTCGGGAGAAATTACTTCAATTTGAGCAGGAAATCAAAGATCGGTAGGGATGAGCCTCATTATTATTTGATTGTACTCTTTTTATTATAGTTTCAACTAGCATTTCTATGTCGAGAATATGACTGCAGAACACAAAATTAGATGCCAGCGTCCTTATTATTCTTGTGATGGACAATTGAGCTTGATAATTCCTTTGTTTCCATTGTTTACGGCAATGGGTGTATCGTTTATTTGCAATGTTCTACGTGCCAGTGTTGGCATATCTGGATTTACCGGAGTTCTATTTTTACTTGTTGATTCTAAATATACCTCCCTCGTGCGAAGAGCTGTCCTTGCTAGTCGGGCAAATTAACGCTTCTTTGGCACGTCCCATGGTAGATATTTCTGTTTCTCATCGCTTCATCCATATGGACATTTCTGCTTTTATGTTTCATCAGTTCTTGATTAAACTTGATAATGGCAGGAAATCTATTTGGCAGAATCATGTTAACAGTTGGCTTACCCGAGGCAAAATGGAGGTCTCTTGAGTTGACAAGTAAAAAGTTGAAGTACAGTTAGGGCGTCTTTGAAAATACTTTTGAAAAGTTAAGAGGACACTTTTAAGATTAATAACTTGTGTCAAAGAGAAATTTTTGAACGGAAAAACTGAATTTTTAGAAGAATGACTAGTTAAAAAATAAGAAAAAGTTATGGATTCATAAAATGCGTGGTTGAAAATTATTTTTAGAAAATCGTTCACAAACAAGCTTTAACAAACTTCTTTTGACTATATTTGAATAATTATCTGATAATGTTATTCGGTTAGAAGTGTTTTTAAAGTTCAAATTGACTTATTTATAAATATCTTTTACAAAAAGTAAAAGTAGGAGTAATCCCAGACATGTTAGCAAATAATAACGCTTGTTGACCAAGTTTTGCATTATCCCACAAAATCACTTTTGCCTTGGTTTCACGAATTTTAAGATATAGTTTGTGCTCGATCCTAAATTTATTCAATGAAAATCTATCTATAATAGGAGGATGATTAATGGTCTAAAAAATTTTAGACAATTAACACAAATTCATTGATTCAATTATTGTGGATATCTAAATTTGGATAAAATATAAGTAATAATCTTTTCAATCTTTTACTTCTCAAACTAAAATGAACATATTTGACCTAAGAAAATCTTGATTATGATTGACTTCTAGTAATCTTTTTTAGGTACAAAATATTTGACGACCACAAGCACGACTAACAAAAAATTTGTAATATGATAATAAGGACATTCAATACCTTGCAATTGTTCTCTACGGTTTTTTTTTTCTACGTATTAATGTACTTTCTATTGACTTGGATTTAACTTTCTTTGTGTCAGGATGGTAGAATAATTTAACATATTTTTTGTTTTCCAACCAATTAATAAGTTAACAAAATATCAGGATAAAGTAATTTTATTATATGTGGCTGATATAATGACCTCAAATAGTAATTCAATAGGAAAACATTAAAATCATAATGTCATGAAACAAAATTGTATCTAAATTTATAGAAAATCAATTATCTTTACAACTATTACTTGTCAAATTAGTTGTTGTTGTTGTTGTTTGTGGTGGTGGTGGTGTAAGTGTTATGTCATAATTTCAATCGAATTAGGATGTAAACATTTTTAATATGATTATTACATTTTATTCATGGTAGATTTATTATTTAATTGAATTAATATTCTATTAATTTAAATAACCGAGTTCGTATGTTCAAGTTTTAGTAATTTGTTTGTTAATCACAACTCCTTGTGATTAACAAGATGAGAATCTCGTTATATTACGAATAGACTATCACGTATGATATTTCTTACTTATAAAGTAAGTAACTGATCTCACAAACTAAAGTGTGATTATACTTAAATGAACAAGTTGATGTTTTATTAAGAGAACAAAATATAGGAAACCCGCTGAAGAGATTCTACATGAATAACTATCCGAATGTCAGAGGTTATCTCTAATGTTCGGTAGTTAAATTTGTCCTACAATCATAATTATACTTTGATGATGTTGTATGTTACTATGTTGGATGCGCTAATATAGTATCGTTCGAATATGTCAAAAATTGTATGAAAGTTGTGAATTATCAATAAATGATTTGTCACGCTTAGATAGTAAGAGATTATGGTCTACATTTCATTCAATTAAATTGATAACGAAATTCTTGACCAATGTATAGTCATAAGTTGAAGAGTTTTCAACTTACATTGACTTAATGGTGGAATAAAAGATATGATCGATAATCGGAATTGACACACTTCATATTTCGTAATTGATCGGATTATATTGATGAATGGATTGTAGTTTCACGATAAATGAACAACTTTGATTTTGTCATACCACGTGACATTTTTCGTTACATGTGTTGCCCAGATACATTGCTAGATGTCAATTTGAAATGACGAATGTGAATTGATTAATTTAGATGAATTAATGATTAATTAGAACAATGTTTTATTTTAACTTATTTTGATTAGATCAAAATAATAATTAATATCGTTAGACATTATGATCTGGACCTAATATGTCACACACGAAAGAGAACTAGAATGATGATATTCTGGTAATTAATTAATGGATAAATGTTGAACAATTAATTAATTGAATTACTTATTAATAGGCCAAATTAATTAATGATATTAATTAATGGATCAAGTTTAATTAATTAGATTAATTAAACATTAGATAGGATGAAGTTTTAGTATCGGGTCAAACCCACTTGGACTGCTATTAATAAGATGTTAGGATTGAAAAAATACAACACAATTCATAATCTAGCACAAAAAAAGATAAACCATAATTCTTTCATTTTTGTTCCATGTGTTGATTCTCATTGGAGGTTGGGCAATTGAATAACTGTGAATTGCAGATCGTAATTGTCCATGTTCAAGATAAGTAAATGAATTTGTAGAATTCATCAAAAGTATAATTTATATCACCAGAAATTGAAATATTATTTAAATTTCGTTGTTTATGTTGAGCAAATTTCCTGAAGTTGGTGGTGGTGGTAGTTGTGGGAGGGGGGGTTTTCTGGTGGTTCTGCCGTTGGATGGGACATTTTCTTCATTTCACAAAGTATACAATTTTATATTGGTGGTAATTAAGAAAACTGAAATCAAAGGTAAAAGAATGGCTAATATAGAAACCCTATGTGACCCATCTCCATTAATACCTAAGAAAGACTGACTTTGATCAGCAGTTTCAGATGCCAAGATCTCAATAGGGAATATGCATGTTCCAGTAGATGGATCATCTGGAACTACTTGGCTCAAACCCTGGAAACTACATGCCTCCTCATGAGTCTTTTGTTGTTTCATTTGGAAGAACCTATTGAAGGCATAAGAAACATTTTGATTGAAATCGAGGTGGCTACAAGAACCTCCGGGTGCCAGGCTCGAGCAATCCGATTCCAAACACGCCCTATTGAACTCCCTTTTCACCATTTCCATGTCACTCAAGTCCCCATTGAATATGCACCAACGTTTAGGCATTCGAGTAATGCCCTTGGCAGTTGTAGGGAAGATATCGCGCCCTTTGCCTGAGAAATCAATCTTGTATTTGGGCCGGCCGTCGAAGGTGTAAATGCCCCAGTGGCGTTGGAAGCCACCGTACCAGAGACCAAGCCGGTTTTCATCGGAAATGCTGTGCAGATACACATCAATAGGCCTCCCCGGGCGCATTGGAGTTCCTTTATTTCCTGCAACATAGGGCAAAAAGTCTTTGTAAAACCGTTGTGCGTTTTCAGTATTGGCATTAGGGTAACCATCTGTTGGCCAACCGATCTGTCCAACGACTAGTCTCAGATCAGGGACACCAGCTTTCTTCATTGCCCAGTAGAACGAATCGTACAAGAAATCGAATGCATTCGTGTAATTTAGGCCGTTGTCATCCAGCACGTAGAATTTGGACTTGTGATCAAAGAATGCAAAATCAGGGTCCAAATCATTTTCGTTGCAATAGTGAATGGGGTAAATGTCTACCGCAGCAGGAGCGTCATTTTCTTTCAGAAATTTTAGATAATCAACCATTTTATCCTTTATGCCATCACGAAAATAAGCCTCTGATGGTTTCATAGAGCGGTGCTTCACAACATCAGTGTAATGAGGAATGGTTGCTTTCACGAGATCTCCGTAGCCAGCATCATTCAGCGCAGTTTGGATAAGTTTCAACACATCAATAACATTATCGTAGGTTTTGTTACTGAATGATGTTGATAAGGGTTCGGCCCCAATATTGACGTACCTGTAACAAAACCAATGCCATCAACAATAACAATAATGATAAATTTACGTAATTCCCTTAAAATTGCGAGTCTGATAGTGACCATGGCCCACAAAAGCACTACACTTTCGATAACCGGGACGAATAAAGTTTCCTTAAATTTATATTGCACTCCGTCCCCGGACGTGGTAAGTTAACTTTTTTGCATTTTTAATTAGAGGTGAGATCGAGTCCCCTTTTTAATATAAACAAAGAAAGGACAAATCATGAATAAAACGAACCTTATGTCAACATTCTGGCTTCTGAATTTAATAACCGATTTTTGTATCCATTCTTCTGCAGCTGTGGAAGAGTTTATCATATGGAGGACGAAATTGGAGAGGGAAATGGAGAGGCCAATACCACTCCCGGAAAAGGCAGCCATGACATTATCAGCAGCAGTGAAAATTCTAGCCTCTCGAATTCCATTCTGTAAAAGCAAATCTACGACATTCGCTGGGATCAATCTTTGGTAGGTTTGTCTTCCCCAGTTGATTCCTATGATTCCCTCTGCAGGTTTAACAAAAAATAAAACCATCATGCAGCTCACAAATGTGAAAATCAATGCCATGAATATTGGAGAAGCTGCCTTCATGTTTGATTTATGGACAGAATACGAATCTCTTTGTTTCGTGGATAAATAAGAATGATCAGACATGGAAATTTGTTGGATGTAAATGATTTATCAGAGGTTTTTGAAGAAGAAAGGAGGAGAGATGTTCGTTGCTATTTTCATGGTCAATCTTGTCCTTATTTTTGGAAGTCAAAGTCCCCAACAGCCACTCCCTTGCCCAATAAATAAATGGGAAAAATACAGTTGGACTCTTTAACCTCTACCATCAAAATTGATGTTCTAGATTCGAATTTATTTAAAATCTAATTCTATAAGCTGCAAACATAATCGAAATTAAGTTTGAGCGACGTCTCTAACTCGAGGTATATTGATGATATTCTCTCCACATTGAAATCAACTTAATTAATTTTAAATAATTAATGAATTCTCAATTGGAACCGGATAGCCATATGTTCCTAAACGGGAGAATTAGCAATAAGATGTCAAGACAATAGTTCTCAAACGGTCCTCAAAGTTATAGCCCTCAAATAAATACATATTATGAGTCCAATACCCACTAGAATTTGGGTCCTCAAAATAGCGACTTTTTTCGAGCGACAGGCATGCCCTCAAAATTATGTTCTCGAGCGACAAGCTTGTCCAGCCCATGGCCTTTTTTTCATTTTTGATGCGATTTTTGGCTCATATTTTTTATAACTTGTTCTCTAGGGTTTATATAGCACGACTTGTATAGAAAAACAGAACATAATTTAATAGAGAGAGATTCATACAACATTTTGAGAATTTTATGTTTCAATTGAGTGTATTGAAATCTTGTAAACACAACTGTTATTGATTATAGTGAAGATGCGAGCTGTTCTAGCGCAGATGGATTTGGAGGAAGCCTTGCTTGGCTTTGATATGATGCTTACTACTTGGACGCATGATGAAAAGCAACGTAGGGATTGAAAGGCCTAATCTCAAATTCATTTACATCTTTCAAATCAAATTCTTCAAGATGTTTTAAAGGAGATAAATGCCGCAGCGTTGTGGTTGAAGTTGGAGCAACTTTACATGACAAAGAGCTTGTTTAATAAACTACACTTGAAACATCGCTTGTATCCTCACCGAATGTCTAAAGCTACGTTATTGGATGATCACTTAACTATGTTCAAAGATATCGTGGTCGATTTGGAGACATTGGAAGTTAAGTATGACGAGGAGGACTTGACGTTGATGTTGTTGTATTCTTTGTCACCATCATATGTGACTTTTAGATATACTATTCTCTATAGTCGAGATACTCTCACTATGGAAGATGTATATGATGATTTACTATCTAAAGAGAAGATGAGGCATCTTGCGGAGGATTTAGGAATCATGCTGAAGGCTTGGTTGTGCGTGAGAGAAATCAAGATAGAAATCTTGACAGAAATATGAGGGGTAGATCGAAAACTAGACATGCTGAGAAGACATGTCACTTGGAAAAAGAATGGGCATATTATAGCTGATTGCTATGCCTTGAAGAACAAAAATAAAGTTGTGGTGCTATTCAGAAAGGGAAGCAACATGTTAATTCAGTGAAGGCTGATGTTGTGGAAGATGGGCAAAGTGAAGGAGAGTTTCTTATGATTTTTGAAATGGATTCCAAACCACATGAGGAATGAGTTCTTGACCCCGACTTGCACTTTTTATATGTGTCACAACAGAGACTTGATTTCAATATATGAAGGAGTTTAGTGCTTAGGGGAAACAACTCGCCTTGCAAAATTGTCAAAATTGGTATAGTTAGAATCAGAATATTTGATGGGCTATCAGAACACTTATAGATGTAAAGCATGTTCCAGAACTGAAGGGAAATCTCATATCTTTGAGTGCACTTGACCCAGAGAGTTATAGGTACATTGGTGGTGGAGTTTTGAAGGTGAAACGGGGTGCTATTGTTGTCATGAAGGGACATAAAAGCTCTACATAATTGTACATTTCGCATAGTTTCATAGTAACTGGGGGTCAACAGTTTCTACTTCTTCTTTAACAGATGATGAAATTACAAAACTTGGGCATATGCTGCTCGGGCATATAAGTGAGAATTACATGGCAAAGCTGAGCAGAAAGGGACTTCTTGATGGTAAAAGACTAGCAAAATAAATTTTTGTGAGCATTGTATGTTAGGAAAACAGAAGAGACTCAGATTTATGAAAGGAAGACACAACACGAAGGGAACACTTAAATATATCCATTCAAATCTTTGGGTATCGGCCATGGTAGCATCAAAAGGAGGTCATTATTACTTGTAAATAGTGATTGATGATTTCTCCAGGAATGTTTTCTCCAGGAATGTTTGGGTATTCTTCTTGAAGCAGAAAAGTAATGTGTTTGTGACCTTCAAGGAGTGAAAAATATTGGTAGAAAAGAAGACTGGAAAGTAGGTAAAATGTCTACGCACATATCACTGGTTGGAGTTTTGTTCAGATGAATTCAATAGATTCTGCAAGGCTGAAGGCATCTTGAAACACTTAACAATGCTTGGAACTCCTCAACATAATGTTGTGGCAGAATGAATGAATAGAACTTTGATGGAAAATGTTCGTTGTATGCTTTCAAATTCTGGGTTACCTAAAACTTTTTTTGGGCTGAAACTGTTACTACAGCTTGTTTTTTGATTAATCGCTCACCCTCAACTGTCATTGATAAAAAGATACCAAAAGATGTATGGTTTGGTAAACCTTCTTGTTATTCTGATTTGAAAATTTTTGGGAGTTTTTTTTATGCTCATGTGTATAATGAGAAGTAGGAGTTTAGGTCTCAAAAGTACATCTTTCTTGTATATAAACTAGGTGTGAAGGGGTATAAATTGTGGTGTCCTGAGAAAAGAAAGATGGTTGTTAATAAGGATGTATTATTTGATGAACTTTCTATAGTTCGTGGTTTACCTTTTGGGGATTCTGATGAAATAGAGGAGCAGAATCATTCAACTCAAGTAGAGTTGAAAATTGGTTCAGAGGAAAAATCAGAGGTTGCAAAACAGTATACTACAGATCAGTCCAATTCGGGGTTGACGTGTAGTATATCTTGCCTACTTTTCCTACAGCACCACAGTATTCAATAGCTAATGACAGACCTCATTGACAGATTAGACCTCTACAGAAGTATGGAAAAGCATATTTGTAGCTTATGCATTGAATGTCGCTGAAGACGTTGATTCCACTAAGGAGCCACTAAGGAGCCTGCTACATATTTAGAGGCAGTCGGTTGCAGTGATTCTAGCAGATAGATGATTGCTATGCAGGAAGAGATAGAGTCATTGAGTAAAAATAACACTTGAGACTTGGTGAAATTACCTAAGGGTAAAAATGTTGTTCGCTACAAATGGGTGTTCAAAAGAAAAGAAAGCACATCAGGGATTGAAGATGCTAGTTACAAGGTTGGATTGGTGGTAAAGGACTAAGTCAGATTCCAGGTGTTGACTTTACAGATGTTCTCACCAATTGTGAAGCATAATTCCATCCGGGCTTTACTTGGTGTAGTGGCTAAGAATGACTTAGAGTTTGAGCAGATGGATGTCAAGACATCATTCTTGCATGGAGAACTCGAGAAGAGAATTTACATGCTACAATCTGAGGGGTTCAGAGTCTCTGGGAAAGAAGACTATGTGTGCTTGTTGAAAAAGTCCTTGTAAGGACTAAAGCAGTCACCGAGACAGCGGTATAAAATATTTGATACATTCATGACTACTCATGATTTTTTCAGATGTAATTATGATAGTTGAGTGTACTTCAGAAAGGAAGATAATGGATCGATTACATATTTTTTATAGGTAAAGGTATAAAGGTTCGTTCATTAATGACTACTTATAATTTCATTAGACGCAGTTATGATAGTTGTGTGTACTTCAAAAACAAAGATTGTGGATCGACTATATATTTGTTATTATATGTTGATGATATGCTCATAGCAGCCAAAGATAAAGCAGATGTCAGAAAAGTGAATTTTTAACTCAGCAAGGAGTTTCATATAAAAGATTTGGGTACAACAAAAAAAGATTCTTGGTATGGAAATCTTGTGGGATAGAAAGACTAACAAATTGTATTTGAGTTAGAAATGATACATTGGAAAGGTGCTTGAAAGATTCAATATGGGGGAGTATGAAAGCTGTCAGTACTCCCATGGCTGCCCACTTCAAATTACCATCTAAGTCGTGTCCTCGGTCAGATGAAGACATTGATTGCAGTTGATTTGCTGATGTATACTATGGTTTGTATAAGACCTGATTTGGCACATGCAGTTAGCAGATACATGGCAATTTCTTGCAAGGAACATTGGAAAGCAGTGCAATGGATCTTCAGACACTTGAGGGACTCTTCTAATGCTTGTTTGCATTCGGTAGAAATTTAGATGGAGTCATTAAGTATGTGGATTTAGATTATGAAGGGGAATTTGATAAGAGGAGATCACTTACAAGGTATATGTTTATCCTTGGAGGCTGTGCTATCAGTTGGAAAGCTACTTTGCAAACTACAGTAACTTTGTTTACTACAGAAGCAGAATACATGGACATCACAGATGCATGTAAAGAGGTCATGTGGCAGAGAGGATTGATTGGTGAAATTAGTGAAAACTTACAGATGTCTATAGTTCTGTGATAGTCAGAGTGCAATTTTCTTGACTAAGGATCAGATGTTTTACGAGAGGATTAAGCACACTGATGTAAGGTATAATTTTGTACGTGGTGTGATTGTTCGTGGTGATATTGTAGTGAACAAGGTTGATACCAATGATAATCCTGCTGATATGATGACAAAATCACTTCCTATTGCTAAGTTTGAACATTGCTTGAACTTAGTTGGTGTTTGTCGTTGATAGTCCATTGGGGACTTGCTTGGAAGAGGAGGAGTGGCGTTTAATGATCAAGTCGTGACATGGAATTCCTTATGCTGGAATTTGGTTCAAGATAGAGATTTATTGTGGTTTGACCCAAATTCTAGTGGATATTGAAATATAAATTGGAGTGGTCTTGAAAAGATCAAAATTATAGACCGGAGGAAAAAGTCACTGCATTTTCACTAGCTTGGCGCTAGCGAATGCTCAAGCGAGCCCGGTAGAAAACAACCCGAGACTTGGATGCTTGCCGGCGCTGCTCTGTCGCTCGCCTCTCACCCATCTATTGCTCGAGTGACAAGTTTGTCCGGTGATAAGTGTAGTTTTTATACTTATTTGTAGCGCTAAAACATAATAATTTATTGTCTTTTGAATTAAATTCTACCTAATTTATGTTAAATTATCTTTTGTAGATTAAACTTTATGCCTAATGAAGAATTGAAGAAACGATTGCAAAATAACGAAAAA
>CAIGRP010028720.1:0-10570 GCA_903798385.1 Fraxinus cuspidata | reverse complement strand
TTTTTTTTTTTGGAAAATGTGTGGTTAAAAAGTAGAAAAATGTTTTGGATTCAATTGTAAAATATTTTATTTTGCGAATGTGCGGTTAAAAAAAAGTTTTAAAAAAAAATTGACTTAATGGATGTCAAAATGTAATTAAAAATTAAAGACAGTTCTTCAGTGAAATTAAGAAGTGGTGGTATAACATAAAACTATGCCTTCTGTGGAGTGATTTTTGAAAATATTTTTTCCAACGCTTATTTGAGATACACCCGATCAGTTGCTACTCAACTGTTATAGAAATTGAAAGTCAACATTCGAGCATTAAGAAATATTAGGGGTGTTTTAATGAATTTTAAAAATATGCATATCAAACTCTCTTTGAAATTTTATTATGTTTCAATAAAATTCTTATGAATATAATCCATAGATTTAATAAAATTTATAATCTTTTAAAATTCATTAAAATAGGACACACCTAAGCCTATTTCTATAGAATGAATTAATTTATATTTTTGGGTGCCAATACAGGTCACCAGCATAGTAAACGCTAATCCATTGAAAATTTGTGAAAAGTTACTACCAAAACATTATAGGGCCAACGGCACTTAAAATAAAATCAGACAAATACTAAGAAAACATCAAAAAACTGAACGAGAATGTAAGGTGTTGCTCATATGATTTTACCCTGCACCTGCTATCCTTGTTGGAATGCTGGGATTCAACAATCTTCATAGGTAACAAAGATATAAAATCCTAATTATGCCAAGGCAGCATTTTCCTTGTGATCACCGAAGATTCGTTGCCGGAAGTCGGAAACCATCATCGGAAGACCCTTCCGTAGAGGTACTTTTGGTTCCCAACCGAGAAACTCCTTGGCCTTCGAAATGTCTGGCTTCCTCTTGTGAGGATCATCCTCCGTGTTGGGCCTGAATTCTATCTTAGCATTTGCATCAATGGTTTCCTGAACCACCTGTGTTTCAACAGAATAACGGGATTGTTCAAAAATGATCTTGGAAGACATGATTCAGGAAAGAGATGTAGTGTCTAGTCCAGTGTACCCAACAGCATATAATGGGAAAATATCTTGGAGTCTCCTACGAGAAAAACTTGACCATTTGTGACATAAAAGATAAAACCTCAATTTTCATACTTGCTTCATCCACTATTCAGTCTATATTGACCTTTTAAATTCAATGTTTTGAGGTAAGAAAAGCAAAAACAGTTCTCCAACGCCCTTACGGCCTAGTATAAGTTAAACTACTCGACCAAGATGTCTAAATGATAGTTTCCTGAAAAACTTTTTGCAGAATAGAGTGCCAAGTACGTGAAAAGCTGGCATGTAATAATTCCACACAACGTCAGGAAATAGAAGCATGACATACCTGTGCAAGTTCAAGCATAGTGAATTCACCAGGGTTTCCAAGATTGAAAGGTCCTACATGTTCTCCTTCCATCAACCGCATCAGGCCCTCAACCTTCCCAATCAAAAACAAATTACAAGTAACTACTACAAGCCGTTCTATGTATTATAAGTTATGAGCGTTGTCAACAAGTGTAATCAGCAAATATATTAGCAAAATTCTGTGAATGTAGAGTCTTCAATCAGAACAATAATCATGGTCTTCTACTACTCATTGTTTAGGGGCAACTACCACCGAACAAGACAGTTTTCTTCAATTTTGTAGTTAATTTTCTTAGAATTATTAAAAAAAAACCTGTGTGTAACAGTATTCCTTTACATCCCTATTTACACACCATTAATTAAGTCCAAGAACTTGAACACAATAATATCACCACCCTCTCTTAAATTTAATAAATTCAAATTCAATTCACAATGCAGATTATAAGGAATTAAGAGGTTGATTAAGGCATGAATATGTTGAACATAGAAAGTAGGAAAAAGAAAAGAAAAAATAGAGATTAAAATCACATTTGAAACTTCTTACCAAATCAGAGACATATTGAAAACTTCTTGTCTGCTTCCCATCACCATAGACTGTCAGCGGTTCCTTTCTCAAAGCCTAGAAACAACAAATTAAGTCTTATTCTCTATAAATTTAACATCGACTAAATTCTATTTAGGATAATATAATCTCGAACTTCCTGGTTACTGTACAAGTCTAATTCTGGGAAATTAGAGTAGAAAAACGACTAAATAAATATAATTATCTGAAATATATTACCTGGGCTACAAAGTTACTAACAACACGGCCATCATCAATGCACATACGAGGTCCATAGGTGTTAAAGATCCTAGCAATTCTCACCTGCGACAATATCATTTTAAAACACGTCACCAAAAATAATGCAATTCATACTGTATTTGTAGTGGAATTTTACCAGATATCAGAAATAAAAAAGATTTGCTTTTTGCAAGCATAAATCCCATTGTTTTTAACAAAATTTCGTACAAACAGGGCAAGTTTTCGAGATTATCTCTATAAATCTGAAGTGGACTTCATACAAAAAGTTTGCAGAACATTCGCAAGGAGAAAATAGCTAAATTGAGGTGGTATTAGAATTTTGAATCGGCCCAATTTTTGTTCGATCCTCTGCCATAAGGGTAACATTATTTTTATCAATTAGAATAATTTATGCTTGTGGCTTTGTTGGACTAAAATATGAAGCATTCAGGGCTCAGGCTTTGTTCAGAAATGAGTGGATGATTATTGATTAGGAAAGACTAAGATACAAAGGATTAGTAGTAAATATTTGGCATACAAATCTTCGGGACAAGAACAAAATTTTAACCTTTTTTTGTTCCTTTCAATAATGTTCAATCTACACAGCTAAACGCAATATTTATGCAAGAACAATATTTGGACCAGTGGAGATTAAAATCAAATTTTTATTAAATTTTAAAAACATTAATGAAATGAGTGATTAAAATTAATTGTTGACTTTAATTTAAATTTTAGTTTAATTTTTATTTTCACCAAACACGCTATAACAAAATACTACTCGATGAATAATACAAAAAAATGTCTCATAATAAAACTGACCTCAACGCCAGCACCTCTGTGGTAGTCCATAGTCAACGTTTCAGCAGTTCGTTTCCCCTCATCGTAGCAGCTTCGAACACCTGTTACCGACCAACAACGTTTTCTTGTCAGTAACGTACAAAAACCCCAACTAATATTGTCAGATCTCAGTTTCCAGTCTTATTTACGTTACGTGGTCCAATTTTCTGTAATGACACCTTTGCCCTCCAGCTAACCTACTTTCTTCAATTCTAGCGTACTGCTTAATTATAGGTAATCAAATATCAATTAAAATACTTCAACTCATACCAAATGCCTTGACTTTTAGATGGGTGGACCCAGAATTACGAATTGACTTGTCAAATCAGGGGAAATTTTTTATAAACTGAAAGAATTCTTTTAAGTTGACGACATATTTAAATTGAAACAAAATAAAAGTTGGGTGATTATAATTGAAATATATTAAAGTTAGGTGACCAACGCGACAAGACCTGTAAGTTGGGTGATCATCAGTCAAACTTTTTGGATCTGGGATTGAAAAGGTGATTGAACTTCGGCCCACCATCGAAAAACACGTGGCGCGACGCTTTCAATTGAAAATTTATAACCAATGAACGTACGACTCGGTTCGTGACAAACCCGTAGGGCTCACGTTAGGCACAAGCTACAAAGCAAGGCTAACATGATCCGCGTTCCACACTGTCCGGCATTAAACCGGTGAATTCATTATTCTATACAAATATGCTTGTATAAAAGGAAAAAACTGAGGCAATTAATAAGATTACTCACCGATGGGATTGACGTTGCCCCAGTAAGTTTCGACTTGTGGGTGTTGCAGTGGATCGCCGTACACTTCACTGGTGCTCGTTAGCAAGAACCGCGCACCCACTCTCTTTGCCAAACCCAGCATGTTCAATGTCCCTACCACATTTGTCTTGTAAAGAACATGAAATCAAGGATAAACTGATGATTAAACGCCACAATTTTACGTGAAATTATAAAGAAAAATTGAGATAAATTTGGGAAAATTAATAATCGGAGTGAAGGATATGATAGTCTTGACAGGGTTGTGCTTGTAATGGACAGGAGAGGCAGGGCAAGCGAGGTGATAGATCTGATCGACCTCCAATAGAAGTGGCTCAACGACGTCGTGTCGAATGAGTTCGAACCTAGGGTTTCCAAAATGGTGCATGACGTTCTCTTTCCTTCCGGTGAAGAAATTATCAACCACGATCACGCTGTCGCCTCTGCTAATCAGACGGTCAACCAAATGGCTTCCAACAAACCCGGCCCCACCGGTCACCACGATTCTCAAACCCTTCCTTTTCAGGCCTAGAGGTATTTTTCCGCCTGAATTGACGGACGACCCGATTCCGAACCCGGTGGCGTGGCCATTCTGGTAGATGAGTCTGTGAGGCTGAGTCAACTCGGAGGAGAAAACTGAGTTGGAGACGGAAGCCGGGGTATGGGAGGATGGGAGGAAGCCGAAGACGAGGGTGGCGATAGCAATACCGACGAAAACAAATACGAGTCGCTGCTCGCGGAGCATGTACCGAACCGGACGAATCACACTCAGCCATGGCTTCGGCGGCTTCGATGAGTACGCCTCCATCACCGTCGGTGACTCGTGCCCTCTAAATATCAACTCCGAACCCATATATGTGTGTATGATTATAATATGTATCTATAAATGTGTTCACTGATTCGAGAGATCCGATGAGAAGAAATGCCCAAATTGAAGAGATTAACAACTGAGGAATTTCGCCGGAAATTTCAAGAATTTCATTTACCGGCGCGCTGGGGGTGATGTCCGATCTACTGAAGGTGTTGAAGGGAGTTTATATAGGTCCTTGGAATTGGGTGATATTACGTAACTGCCCTCTTATTGTTTCGAAAGTAAGCGGTTGCTGCCTATATTAATTAGGTATTTAGTTGAGGGTATTAATAAAGTGGTCATTTAGCCATAATAAAAAAAAACATTGTTTAACACGGACTAATTGTTTTACACTGTGTTTGGATATATGAATTTGATAGTACCATACAATATTAAAAAAATAAAAAGAAAATAAATATTTAACGTGTTTTAGTATGTTGTATTAGACTGGGCAAAATCTATTAGTGAATACCGTTCTCTTTTTGAAGTGAGTCTTTCGTACTTAAATACTTAAGAAGAAATGACAATTATTCGGTGCATTGATTGTTTTTTATGAGAGGGATACTTGTATTTTAAAATCGTAAAATGTGAAAGGATTTATCTTTGTTTGTGATCTTCTAAATCTTTGATTTTTGTAGAGTGATTTAAGATAAATTTGATAAAAGCTATACGATAAAAAAAAAAGTAGAAAATGCAATCGCTGACAATGAAACTCGCCCTTTATATGTGAGTTGCTTCCAAAATTTAGGACAATTTGTCCAAGTTCAAATAGAAGATATCGAATGCACGTTCGATAAAGTTTAAAGATGAATTAATCAATGTATTTCTCGGACGCGAAATCAAACTAAAAATGGATAAATAAACCCCAGGGCTATGCATAAAGATTAACAACCAAACTTTAGCTATATTCAGGGCATTGCTTGTTAGGAATAAGTTTTGGAAAAATGTAGCGTGTAAAACAATTTAAATTTTGTTAACCCTTTTGCTCATTACTCGTTGATCATACAAGTTATTGTTGCTCTTCGTCTTGTGGTAGGATATGATTCGTGTCAATTTATGTCTTGAATGGGGAATAAAGTGGAAAGCAAGCTAGTCGCCCTAGCTACTATGATTCCATATGATTTTTTCTGGAATGATTGTATTTCAATTGATATTTCTTTTGCAACTCGTTATAATATTTTTATTGGAAAATTTATTGTAAATTAAAAATAGAACAAAATTAGATAAATTTAGTTATCTGTAACTAAAAATGAACCAAAACTAGCTAATATGTTTACATCTAGTATTGGTTAAATTTATATATCTGTTTATAAAGAAGAATATTAGTGGATTTTACGAAATGTGTGAATAGTAATAAACAATAATTATAAACGTATGATTGAAATTAATATTTGATTTTAACTTAATTTATGAACCAAAATATAAATTGTATCCAAAAAGGGGCAAAAAATCTTTTTTATATAGAAAAACTTTGACTAGTAATTCACACGCTCAATTGGGGTTTCTAATCCTGTGATGGCACTGTTGTAAATTTCTTTAATCTCAGGTGGCTTAATTGTCTAACTTATTGCTACCGTCCATTGGAGGATGGAAAGCTACTTAAAGGCAATTTGGTGGATCTTTGAGTGATTTGAACGTTCATTTTCTCAAAAAAGAAGTCAAATACTCTAAATTATTTGGTAAAAATACGTGGCTGTTAATAGTCATTATTAAACCAATTTTTAAATATTCAAAATTTCATAATAAGGGTAACTAAACAACATGCTGCCTAACTAATATCACTCTCAGTAGTAACAACAATTGTATCACGTGTGTCGGCACTACTATGAAATTAAATTACGAATAGTGTTACATAGTACAAGTAGTACTAAATAGGACTAGACTTGTGATGGGCAAATATTTATGAAGGGTTTAAGTAAAATTTTACGTATCGAACGAGATTATGAGAATGGCAAACAAATATTTTTAAAAAAATTCTTTATTAATCATATTCGATGAGTTTTGAGGTCTCATGTTAAAAGATCAAAGTCTAATTCCTAGTATGTTGATTATAATTTTCATACTGAAGTGATATAATAATTTAAATTCAAGATGCACTAGCAAGATGGTGACTCTTGGGTCTGCTTGGGAGTTTCGAGTTGCGATTATGAGCGTTTTTTAAAGTACCGGTTCGTGCATTAATGAGTGGATCAGTTTTCAGTGATTTTAGTAGTGGTTTTAAAACATAGTCCAACCTATGATTGAGAGTTTATTATCCATTGATTCTAAAAAAAAAATTTTAAAGAAAAAAATTACATATATATCATTTGTAGTGAATTTTCAATTTATAGTTTCTTGTATGAATTTTTTTATTCATAAGTGATATTTTATTTATATGTAATTTTTTTTACATATAGGTTAATATTTATTTTAAAATTTTAAATAAAGTAATATTTAATTAAAAATGTTAAGTTAGTATTTTTTACTTAGAAACAAATTTTACAATTACAAGCTAATTATGTACTTTTAAATTATTTTACATGTAAGTGATTTTTTACTTATAAGTAACTTTTATGTTTTATAAGTGAATATTTTTTCTTATTAGTAGTATTTTTACTTTATAAACAAATTTTTAGACAATATTAATTTTCAATTTATAAGTAATATTTTACTCATAAGTAATTTTTTAATTATAATATAATTTTTTTGCAAATAAATATTTTTTAAGTTAATAATTATTACTCAATAATGCATTTTTTTGTTTGATGTGATGGAAAATATTTGGTTGAAAAGGAATCAAAAGTTGTTGATATAATGGGAAATATTGTTTTATTGAAAAATGTGTGGTTGTAAATGAGTAGAATAATGAGAATGAAAAAATAATGTGGCTCAAACGAGATCTAGATGAAAATATTATTTTATAAAAAGTAAAATTAAATGAGAATATAAGAAACGGTAAAAAATCGTAAAATTAAATGAAAATATTTGGTTGAAAAGGAATCAAAAGTTGTTGATGTGATGGGAAATATTATTTTATTGAAAAATGTGTGATTGTAAATGAGTAGAATAATGAGAATGAAAAAATAATGTGGCTCAAACGAGTTCTGGATGCAAATAATTATTTTATAAAAAGTAAAATTAAATGAGAATATAAGAAACGGTCAAAAATCGTCAATTTGGTGGGTTGAGAAAACCTCTCAAAATTACACTACACTTTTTTTGAGGAATTTTTAAATCATTCAAAATCGGTACCCAAACTAGCAAGCATGAGTTCTTCCATCCCCTCATAAACGGTGCTACTCAAGATCGGATACGAAAAAAAAAATGTATTTATTATACAAATTCAGTTCTTCCATCCCCTCATAAATTGAAAAGTAACGAGGAAAAACATCTCCTGTCCTCTCCTTTTTAATCAAATTCAGTTACATTTAATTTGACATATTTATTATAACGAAAAATGTATAAAAGTCTACGGTTGAAATCTGCACAATTTGAAAAATAAACAGGATGCACATGGAAAAGGTAATTGAAAATTAAAGAAGAAAATGGCTACTTCTAAGACAAGTTCCAATGTTGAAAAATAACTATATAATGCCTTTCTTCACTCGTTTTTGACAATTTTGTAAATTATTATCAAGTTATATTATATTCTAAACATAACGAATAATTTTAGTAGAAAAGAATAGTCATTCTTAGTTACGAATGTGGATTATTCAAGCAAAAAAAGAGAGGACATCATCCTTCTCCGTGTTATGTGTAATTTGAGTTTCACGAAGTAATATGTAAACTATATACTATTTAAAAATGATATTATTCATGTAACATCATTTTTTATACGATAAGCTAAAACACGTTTTTCTTATAAGACAAACTCTCCCAACAAAGTAAATTATATATTACACTTTTCAATTAAATAAAAATCAATCACAAAAATAACATATAATATATTAGGCTTAGCAATTGGAGATAGTAATTTTTGTGGGACCAAGGGTGCTTTCGGGGCCCCTAGTTACCCAACTGAATTCGGAAATGACCAATGATAATTCAAGAGAGACTCATTCACTCGATCAACTTATCCGAGAAGGTTCTTTCATTCTGAGGAAAACTCCATCACGAAAGCTACCTCCAGAATAAGAAGTAAAAGATTCATTCAGATAGAGCATCACAACGAAATTCTCCAATGAAAAGACTAGGTAGGAAGGAGGTTAATTCCCAATCCAAATCCTTAGATGCCTAATCGCTTGAACAATATCTCATTGGTTCCTTCACTTGAGGCTTAGACTAATGCCAATGACCGAATATTATTTTTTGCTGTCATTGTCCTTATTAATCCAACTCAAAAGAAGAGCAACGCCATGCAATCCAACAACGAGTTGAAATGGTTTTGCCCATATCCATTCAATATGATATGATGAAAACACTTTCTTTAGTTTTACACCAATTATTTAAAAATTACACATTGCATTGATAAGCGATATAAAATTTCCATTTTAACGATATTCTCGTATGTATGACGTAAATGATTGAGACATTTAATAATATATGATACTTTATATAAGTTAATTACTGACTAAATAACTCAATTGTGAAAAAATTGAAAAAAAAAAGAAAGTCATGTCTATAAGCTCCATTACTTAATTTGGTTGCCACTAAATTAAGTTGTAGCTATGCACTTCCACTGACTATGTTCTACAAAAAATTTTACTTTCACAATGGAATTAAGTCACATATTTGGGGCTAAATACAGAACATTAATTATTCTCTGACTTTGGCATTAATTATATTTTATTTCTTATGATTCGTCATATTTGTTTTTCCAAATAATGACATCTTCTTCCCAATATCATTCGAACAAAAGAAGAAAGGATGGAAGGACACACGAAACCAAATTAATGATGACATTAATAATGATTTAAGAGACATTGTCGAGAGGGTTATAAAATTGTAGTGTTGAAAGAAGTGGCCTGCTTTGGTTTTTGCCTTTGTTGGGCTCTTTTTTGTCACGATATCTCGTCATATTTGGGTAATTATGATATGTTGTAGAAGTTAAAACGTGTTATTAAAACTGTCTGTTACTTCAAATTTTCCTACAAAAATATAAAAAAGCTCGTAAACAATGTTTTGAAGGCCTATATACCTTTTTAGTATACTATACGTCATCTTTGAGCATGTTTGCTTAGATGATGGGGCAGGCTATTTGATACATTGTGCATTACGTGTCGTGCTCAACATACTATACATATCTGTTGTGTTACTATTTGATGTTGAGCTACGAGGCGTAATTTGATAAATAATCAGCATGCCTCTTCTAGACACAATGAAAAATACTTCAATAAACCACGGAATGTGCTCCATACCAAGGGTCATATTCTTCGGAGGCCTACTCGAGATAGAAAATTTATCTAACACCAAATAAATTCGATGGTGTTGAGATGGTTGGTTAAAATATTGCATAAAATATTATAAATTATAACTAAATAATCTGACAGTTCTTATAATTTCAGTATTCATAAGAAATATTTTTATGCACATAAATGTTTTTTTTGCACTAATACACATTAATTTAATTTAGTATTTTACCAACAATAGCAACTTAATTATCCAAAAAAGAAACAACCACACACACACACAAAAAAAAAAAAGAACTACTAACTAACAAAGAAGAATAAATCTAAGTGTACATCATTGGTTGACAACCATGTGTTGTCAAAATCCTAGTATGTGATGTAGAAAATAATTTTTTAAAATGGATGAATATGATGATGTCAAATAGGATGTTGTCAATCAATGTTGTACATGTAGTATGATTCAACAAAAAATTACTAAAAGGTACGGGTTGTTCTCTTTGTATTTCAGTTTTGTGTTTTGCGTTCATTTTGTGTTTTGTGTTTTGAGTGTCCATTTTGAGATTTTGAAAATGTTTTCTTTTTGGCATTTTCAATAATTGTTTTGAAAACGTCCAAAACGCGTTTTG
>CAIGRP010028706.1:0-16604 GCA_903798385.1 Fraxinus cuspidata | reverse complement strand
GTTCTGAAAACCATTTGTGATTGCTGCACAATTGGTTCATTTGATCGTTGTATCCTGGAAGTGATTGTCCATAGAGGTCGCAGCAGTTATCGACGGGCAATTTCGCTTTAGGACATCGTGCTGTCACGAGACTCGATCGGTCGATAAGTTTTATTTCTGCACTTTACTGTATTGCAACTAGATTAAATTCTAACATTTGGTTCTAGTAAAATATTACATTGTGGGTCGATTGTAGAGATGACTTTAGTGAGGGTGCTTTGTAATCACAAGAAATGCTGCTGTCTAGCCTGTCCATGCTGTATTGCATGGCAATCATGAGGTAACTTTTCTTTTCTTTTTTCATTAATTTATTATTCTGTTTATGTATATGGACCATGAACCATGAAATATTGGTTTTTTTTAATCTTCTTTTTCGTTTTTTCAATTTTGTTTCTTGAAGGCTTGCGAATGGTGTAGTTGATAAGACCTGGAAAAAGCAGAGATTCCAATTGGGGAAACAGCAAATGCTATCGGCATTCCAAGAATGCGTATTGATGTTCGTCGTGGTGAATTTCTTTGGATGTGATTTTGCAGAACTGCTTTCATTCTTTTGTGTTACTTGTTTTGTAGAGGTTTCTCAGATCTCCCGTCTTTTCAACTGGTTCGTGTTGCATCAATGAAGGTAATATTTTGTGTACTATTTGAAGCTGATGTCTTTATTGTGGTTGATTTCTTGGACAGAAGCTACTTCCACCGCTTTGTATTTTTTCAAATGTCACTATATATGTAATGCCAGCAGCTAAAATTTCTTTGACCATTCTTCTTGCACTACCATGGCTCCAATGTGTAAAAGGAAGCTTGTAAAGATCTTTTGGTTTCTCACAAAAAAAAAAGAAAAAATTAAATCATTTCGATGCTTTAAAATCACTCAATATTTTCAGAGCTGTTGAATTATCAGCAAGTGTACTACACGCAAATAAAAATGTACGTCTCAACATAAACATGTTGACATGATATTTGGTCAGCTGAAGTTTTGAAGATTGGGTTTTAGTTGTAAAATATTGATCTAACATGTGGTAACTTGCCTATGTTGAAACTTGAAAAAGGCCTTAAAATTAAAATCTACATCTCCTTATTAAATATTGAATTTCTTATTTCATTTTTAAAAATTAGAACTATTTGTAGCATTGGAAGTCTAGACACCATGAATTTCATATCTGTTTCTGATCATTCAAGCACTTGATTGGTTGGAATCATATTATTGGGAACCTCAAGAACAGGCCATACTAATTAATAAAACTGCCGATCTCAGAAAAGAAATTGTGTAGACTAAGTGAACTCTCTCTCTCTCTCAAAGTGAAGCAAACCACCAGATCAAGTTCTTTACAAGTCATCATTCTTTTGATGGAAATTTAAAATGTGAAGATTGTTTTTCTTCTCAAATCAGAAACATTTTATCTTCGTATTTAGTATTCAACTCGTATTTATATCAGCCATTACAAAATGAAGTTTGCACTTCCCCCTTATTCTATTTTAAAGCAAATAGTTGAACAGTCTCCTAATTTTTTATGGTAGCATTTTCCTATGATAAGATTTTAATTACATTAAATTTCACACCAAGGTGCAGGTGTTAGACAAATGGAACACTTACATGGACGTAGTAAGTTTCTCTTTCTTATGACTGGGAAGACATCACATTGTAAATCTACAGGTAATGATTATTAAATGAAAATTTATGGTGCCTTTATAGTTGATATGCTTCTTCTTGTTGTGGCTTAAAAGCTGGAATTGAAAGGAGATTGCAGGAAAAGTCAAGTTGCTGAATAGTGTAGTAAATTTAGGTGTAATGAATTATTTTGTAGTTAAACTTATGTTAGAGTGAGTACCTTCTATCTTCCTACCAAATTAAGTAATTTCAAAACTTACCTATTTACTTGTAAGTACACTTTTTAAGCTTTGCCAAACATGCATTCTTTGTCATCACCTCTATCTCTATACTGAATTTCCACATAATTATGTTTCTTTTTCTATGTATGGTAATTTATTATTTTTGTTATGCAGATTTTTAGAAATTACATTACTCAAACAGGATTTAATGTCTGTGTCGGTGGTGGCTATATGTTTCTGGTTCTAAGAAGCAGGTTACCAAATCATTGAAAAATATTCTTCGGTTGTATACTTCCTTTCTTCAGAAGTAGTATATATTCTCTTGGAACTCTTGCTGAAGGCATTAGATTCCTCGGATTTCACAGAGAACGCGGTGGAATCGCAAATTGGCCATGAAAAGAAGCAGACTGTATGTGATGACTGGTAATCTGTCTTCTTGAAATTGTCAAATAAAGAACCAGAATTGCTTATAACCCTCCTTAAGGCTGTTCTTGAGAAGCTACAGACACAGGAGGAAATCATGAGATGCCAAATTGGTAACTACCAACTGAATTTCTGACATTTTTCAAGCATAATTTTCACTTGTCTACGATTAATTTTTTCTTAGTATTACTATTGTTATTTTTGATTAGTTGATAATATACATATTGTAAATTTTTCATCTTTGATTTACTTTTCCGTGGATCATCAGGTGAAAATCACTATCTGGATAGTTTTGCCTGCCTTGCTTATTTGTTTGAGAGGCTCGTTGGAAATTTTAAGACACCATTCCTTCTCTCTCAAGGATGTAATGATTCTCTTACAGAACCAAGCCTGCCAAAGGAAACGGTACAAGGATTCTTGCCCTGGCAACAAAAAAAGGCTGATTGATTCTGAAAAATTGGGTGTCGCTCTAGATACCATTTAAAAGTTACAGATTGCCAAATTAATGGCTACTAAGTTACCGAATGGTTATTAATTANCTGATTGATTCTGAAAAATTGGGTGTCGCTCTAGATACCATTTAAAAGTTACAGATTGCCAAATTAATGGCTACTAAGTTACCGAATGGTTATTAATTATCCGTTTTTAGTTTTGACTCTACGAGTGAAATTAATCAATCAAAAGCAACAAGTCACTTTTAATTGTTTCTAGATGGTTAATCAAACAAGTCAATTTTCAAAGTTTGAATACTGCAGTAAAAAAGAAAGCAATAAATAACGAACACCAAAATGATGACGGAGAAACCCCACTGGGTAAAAACATCGAGACCAAGTCAGTTTTACCTCCACTATAGTGAGTTAAAGTGACATGCTACCTTGCCAACTCCACTAGCTTTTTCGATCTATTTCCTATCAACTCCAAGACCTGCTCCAGTGGAATTTCAAGAACCTGCTCCAAGATCCTGTGTTCTTCCGGCGCTTGTTGTCCAACCTTTCTCAACCTCTAGAAACTTCTAAAGTTTAACTGAGAAAGTACATTCCTATGACAAATAGGAAGTAGGTGGTGTTTCGGAATCAATGTGGTTGATGTTTTTCCCAAACATATGGTTATATTTGGATCTTTAGAGAATAAGATGAGACAATGAAAATAATGAAAACCACATTAGAATTTCGTCCAATGGCTTGGATATTTATAGGAGAGGGTAATTTGGTTGAATGGGCTGGAAAAATCTGTTTAAAAACGCAAATTAGGGTTTTCAGTATAAATCTGTCGCTCGAGCTAAACCTTGGCGACATGTGACGGACTACCTCTCGCTTGAGCGAGAGCCGGGCGATAGGCGAGCGACGGGGATTCTGTTTTTGTCGCTCGAATAGTGTCCAGGCGATATGCTAGCGAAAATGAGACGCCGTGATTCTCTTCTTTTCGTGCTCGAACCCTAGGCTTCATAACCTAATTTGTACAAATTGAACCATAGGTCTTTGACTTTTACAACACATTACAAATTAGTCATTTTGTCCACAGAATTGTCAACACTAATAACCTAACAGATTGGAGAAACCCCACTGGGTAAAAACTTCGAGACCAAGTCAGTTTTACCTCCACTATAGTGAGTTACAGTGACATGCTACCTTGCCAACTCCACTAGATTTTCCGATCTATTTCCTATCAACTCCAAGACCTGCTCCAGTGGAATTTCAAGAACCTGCTCCAAGATCCTGTGTTCTTCCGGCGCTTGTCGTCCAACCTTTCTCAACCTCTAGAAACTTCTGAAGTTTAACTGAGAAAGTACCTTCCTATGACAAATAGGAAGTAGGTGGTGTTTCGGAATCAATGTGGTTGATGTTTTTTCCAAACATATGGTTATATTTGGATCTTTAGAGAATAAGATGATAAAAAATGATGAATCACAATGAAAGAATATGTTCTTAGATCTTTGGAGAATAAGAAGAGGCAATGAAAATAATGAAAACCACATTAGAATTTCGTCCAATGGCTTGGATATTTATAGGAGAGAGTAATTTGGTTGAATGAGCTGGAAAAATCTGTTTAAAAACGCAAATTAGGGTTTTCAGTATAAATCTATCGCTCGAGCTAAACCTTGGCGACATGTGACGGACTACCTCTCGCTTGAGCGAGAGCCGGGCGATAGGCGAGCGATAGGCGAGCGACGGGGATTCTGTTTTTGTCGCTCGAATAGTGTCCAGGCGATATGCTAGCGAAAATGAGACGCCGTGATTCTCTTCTTTTCGTGCTCGAACCCTAGGCTTCATAACCTACTTTGTACAAATTGAACCATAGGTCTTTGACTTTTACAACACATTACAAATTAGTCATTTTGTCCACAGTGTCAACACTAATAACCTAACAGATGTCCACAGAATTGTCAATACTAAAAACCTAACAGATTCGGCCCTTGTTCTTGCACAGATGACTGGAGACAACTCTTTACTCTATAAGCTCAAAAAGTTGGCTTCCCTGATGGCGTCAAATTCAGACATTAGCGAAGAAAACTTTGTCGATTCTCACTCTTGAGATCCTTATTTCTGAATAAGAAGATTTTATTTGTCAAGCTGAGGAGAAATTCTAGTTAATCACAAATTGTCAAATGAAGGGCACTGATATATAACGGACAAGCTCCAATGTGGAAGTTAATAGCCGATGGGTTGTTGCAAGGTCATGTCCGATAGGCATGCTACCTCAAAATCTCGGCTTCTTGGGTTGTCTTCCGGTTCTCAACTGCAATGATGAGTCCAGAGCAGCTCAAAAAGTATCACATAGCGAAGAGCGTTGGGAACTAAATCAATGTAGTAAAAGGGATGCTTATTGTCCTATTGAAGAACACATTTGTTAAATAAGAGGAGAAGGAAGCAGATTGTGAATCGTAAGATAAGGATAATACTGCCTCTGAAGGGGTCATAGGTTGTCTGATGGTCGACAAGAAATATGCTATTGCCGTTTGGTATCTATCTACTTAATTCGTTACGCGATTTAATATTTATTTCCTTATTGATTTGAATGTACTCGGACCGTCCCTGCTTCCTGCACAAGTAGGAAGCCCCTGTCCCAAGAATACGAAGAACAGAACGGGGAAAAAGAGCAAGTAAAACAATTTGTAGTTCATGTTGTACTCACGCAGAATTTAGAGTTTTATGTAGATTCTCTTCTACAAAAGATATATTGACTCTGTTCTGTTTCTCTTCGAACAGGATGTGCTCTGATGTGGAGCATACTGAACATGCGGTTGAGCCTACACAATTGAATTGGATCATGTTGAGAAATTAAAGTAGGAAAGCAACAATCTAAGAAATTGATAAAGTGAAGACTGGTGGTTGAACTAGGACCAAAACTTTTGATGAAATCATGTTTTTCAAATTCAATTCTCTGTATTTTTCATGGTTCATCCACCTCGATTTTCGCTAAGCTATGGAATTGGACCACTTCATAATTCAACTCAACATGCCCTTGTCTGTGCGAGTTCTCACCATATTTTAAGGAAAATTTGGACAATTGAAAAGTAGTAGGTGGGCCCTTTCAGCCATAATATTTTGATTCAAAATTAGTTAAATTACCATAAATGTCCTTTCAAAATTATTGTATTAGATGTCAAAAGGTTATAAATGTAATTATGCAAAATCTGGTCGAAAGGTGTGGCTACGGTACCAAAAATTCTAAAAATTGGTGAGTATCAGACCCAGACATGCATCGTATTTCAACCTGGTAACATGTCAAGAGGTCATCCATGCCTACTTGAGGAAGATATCGACATAAAGATGAATAGATAAAATTATTTTCCAACTAGAAGATACACATTTCTCAATGAAACTTCTTTTCCTCGAGTAGCAACTGAATGACAATAGATAGAGTATGCTTGGAAATTTTAAATAGATTTGTAAATGAGAGATGAGATAAATACTTCAGAGATATAAAAGCATCATCATCGTGAACCAAAATAATAATAATAACAATAATAAATAAATAAATAAATTGGACATGATGAAACGTGAATTTTGGACCACAGAGAAAAAGAATGAAAACCTACTATGAGGGGGATATATAGAAGAGAAAGCCTGGATAAGAATGAAATTTGGTTGAGCCGATTCAACCCGATTTGACAAGGCTTTTTGAGATTACAAGGTAGCGGATCTTATGAAATGTGTAATTAAAAAGTAGATAAAATTTGTGAGTTAAATGAATTGTATAATTAAAAATGAAGTTTGACCATTTTATAATATAAAAAAATAAAAAATTGACCCTATTTTTGTTGGTAACGCTCCAAAAGAAGTCCATTTCTTTCGTAGTAATGGATGATAGTTGTAAAATTGCTTTAAACGAGTAGTTAATATTTAAAGATCCTTCTTAATGAAGTTTAACTAATGTAAGGTCAAGGTTATTAATCAGAAAACAAAGTTAAGAGTAATGTTATTTAGCTCATTTAATGTCACATTAGCGTCACATAAATTAGAGTTATAATCCCAGTGAAGTTAAATAGTATTATTCCAAAGTTAATTAGTGGAAGTTTAGTGGATTTAATTATAAAATAAAGTTAATTAATTAGGAAATTAAAGCATATGGGACAGAATACTTTTAATTGATGTAGATGTAAGTGATATAACTTGTTGAATACAAAGTAAAAGATGCTTTACTAGAATTATATCCGCTAATAGAAATAGAAGTGATCATTCTACTGCTTAAAAATCTCAATTATTGTCGATATATCAAGTAACTTTACAAACATTATTTGATTCCAAATCCAAGAAAAGTCAATCGGTAGCATGCTAGGTATGCCAAATTCAGACTTAAATTATTAAACCGAAATATATAAGTTGACAGTGATAGAAGAAATCAAGAAAAGCTCACTTGTTTGTCAATAAACTACTCATATCAAATTTCTTATCATAGTATCACGATGAAAGTAATTGATACATAATATTTACACGATATGGTGCGAAAAGAATTCAACGAAGAACTTTTTATTGCACCATACGAAAAATTTAAATAACCTATCTTATAAACTGATACTTTAAGCTCAAGAACGTTGATGTTGATGGCTATAACAAATCAATAATTTACCTCTACAAAGTCGAGAGCTTCATAGGTGATACTACATATCTTAACCCCTTTTTAATCTCTAAGGAGACGTCGAGAAATTTGTCATTCGTAATCATAATTAGGTCATCGTAAAAGGATGATCTAATCAGTTCAATTTCAACAATTAAATTAAAAGTCAAAGTATTGTTATTAACTTATTATTATAATGTTTATAATTATATGCACACAAAAATAATATTTTATATGAATCGGATCCATTCCAAACAATCCACCCAAAAAAATTCAAAATCTAACCACGAATATAGCATGCAATTCGATATTCCTATTTTAACAAGTCCATGCATCAAATATTTTGAAATTCTACTTTTGCCACTTTAGTAAATCCCCGCGCACGTGCTGACTCTGTAGCTATTCCACTCAACTATTATAAACCAGTGTGCAGTGTTACCTCCGTAACCTTAAATCCGCCGGCGAAATATTTTCAGAGAAGTCATTCAATTTACAAGTTTGTTTTATGTTTGTCACCTGATTTTAATTTGTTATATTTTAACCATTCAATTTACATTTTTATCCTAAAAATCCTCCCAAATTGTCGAGTACAATGTATTAGTTGGACCTTGAGATACGAAGAACCAATTAATTCTTCGAGTAAAACTTGATCATTCTGAAACTTCTTATTCATAAGTTTGTAAGTGTACTTATCATAGTTTTGTTAAATATAATAATTGTTTTTGCAATTGACATAACGATAGTTGACATTAATAATTAAACCATTACTTTTTGCTTAAAAAACTCATAAATGAATTAAGAACCCTTAACTTGTCTTTGTGCAATTCATTTTCTATCAATTTGGTAAGTTCATAAATGAACTAGTCAAGTCAAGCATTGCATTAGTAAAATAGGATTGACAATTATGTTTTTTTATTTCATCACGATAGATGAGAATATGTGTAAGCTAGGAATGGACGGATTTTATTTATTTATTTATTATTATTATTTTATCACGATAGATTTTCTCCTTACAAAAAAATTGAAGAATTTTTAGTGAAGTTCTTGACTTCATTCTTGTAACTAGACGAACAAATTGACCTATTTCTGACTCATGTTCCACATTTTTCAAGGAATCCTCAAATACGATTTACTTATCCTACTCGTACTATTTATAATTTAAATTGTTTATAAGTACTTCCTAACATACTTTGAAATAGATGGAAACTATGTGACTAACAAGAAACCAACTAACAAGTTAGGTGATCTTCAATGTAATTATCCTACATACTTCTACGTTTGTAACATCGAAACGTGGCATAATCTTCCACGTATGTTTCACTTATAAATATCCACTTCATCTCCGAAGCAGAACCTCGCATTTTCACATTAACAAAACCTCTATCTCTTATGTCTACATTCTCTCATTCAGATCTCTTTCAAAGATACAGAAGCACATGGAGCTTTATATACTCAATCTTGTGTATACATGCAAAGGTTTGATTTATTGCGGCGGTCTCTAATTCGCTTGGTGCAGGTCGGGAACTTTCTTCGCCGGTGATGTCGTTTCACGTGAATATTGCGCTCCAAAATCGTGCTCATAGTCATATGAATATGTGTGGATATCTGTATGTATAAGCATACTAATTGATTTTGTTGTTTTTGGCGAAAATCAGGTTCCCGCCCTGCACTAAGCGAATTAGAGACCGCGGTGAATGTTATATCGTAAAGGACGGTGTTTCATCTTATTCCGGTGGATCTCTTTATTGATTCGGTTCAATTTTAGCTTGGGATTTGATTTGTTTTCAGCTGAATGCAATGGAATGACTCAGATAATTGACGACTATTCTATTTGAGTGACAAATCTTTTGGACTTTGCAGATATGTGCTTGATTTTACAGTTTTTTTGTTCAAGAAAAAAGGCATGAAGAAAATATGGAAATAGGATGAGTTCTAATTGGAATTTTCTGAGATAATTAATTCATTTTGAGTGGCTGTTTGTGTATGTTTATTTATTGTTTAATTTCTGAGCTTTTTTTAATTTAATTTCACATACAATTAATAAAGAAGCAATCAATTACTAGTAACAAAAATAAAAATTTGTGGTTATTTTTCTTTGTTTCTGATTTTCTTTTTTCCTTTTTCCTTTTGACAAATTCAGAGAGCGTTTTGTTTCTTCATTGGAGTTTTGATGGATCTCAGTAAAAATGTCAGAATTTGTGCAAATAAATACCACAAATTTAATTTCCCTCATATATATTGTTCTTGACTTAAAAATTGTGAATTGTTGGCTTAGACTCTTTCAACAAAGTTTGCCAATGATGTTAGCAGATATTTGGGCATCTCAGTATTTTACATTTCTGGACTCAATTGAATAGATATAGGGGCGTAAGAGTCGAATTTTGAATTTTTGATTTTATGTTTACATGGTTAAAAAATTCAACATGTTCATGGAAAATATCCGTTTCCTAGGACATGGAAAAGAAACACTGATACCTCTGAAGCCATAACATATTCAATTTGTATGCAGTCATCAATGTGATTGAAAGTTAGCACATAAGCATATTTCTTACAAGTGCATTGAATTAGGTCTATTATTATTTTTTTTGTTTATAATGTATTCTGGAAAGTTGACAAACAGTTTTCACTTCTACCTCTGCCAAAGACAAATTGTTGAACACTCGTATGTTCTTGATTGATGATTAGGATGTGGTCTTTTATTGCACACATAGGCTTGTTTGCACTTCCTTTACATAAAGGAAAAATCCTGATTTGTATACGACTCTAGAATGAAATAGAAAGAAGGGAAAGAAAGTCTCCTTACAATATGTGTAATGTAGAAATTGATTCTTAAGCTGTTATATTGTGTTTCATTTACTCTGTTTTAGTAGTGATTTCTGAAGGAATTATTTCATTTATGTAGTGTATATGCGTTACAAGTAAAGTAAAAAAATATTGGAGCTCATTGATCAATTAATTTATTATGTAAACTTGAAAGCACGCACAGTTGCGATTCAACTTTTTCCCTCTTTGCTGAAAATTACCTCGATACTGAAAATTTTCACCTTGCTTAAGTTTTCCTTATCTGTTAATTCTTTTATAAATTGTGCTTTAGTTTTTTTTTCTTTGTTAATTTTTTTTATGACAACTGGTTAACATTCAAAATTTAGGTCATTGGAACTAACGAGCTCTAACAAAATTCTCTAGAGTATATCTGAATGCAAATTCATACTTCATGGAATTCGTTCTTGACGAAACTTTGGGTTAAAATTACTTAGAAGTTTTAGAGTTTCTGTTCTCTGTGCTTCTTCAAAAGCGATGGCTGTGGTTCTCAACACTTAGCCATTGTATATCTCATCAAAGATACAAATTATAATTCTTCTGCATCATTGTATGATGTACATATAGTCATTATTAAATTCAATTTACACTTCAACTTGTACTTAAGCCTGTTGAATAAGAAATTATAATCATGGAACCTTATTTTGCACATGTTGCGTCCATTTTTTAACATTCATCTTATACCCCTCTTGGATCTTGAGAAATGACATTTCATGAATTATGGATCCCTGTATGGCGAATTTTTTCTTAGGATTTAATCATTTTATTGTCCGGGTACGTTGTTTGCTTTGGATCCACACATTATGATACACAAGTTTATGCAAGATGAGTGGGTGAGAATGTGTATTCCAATCGAATGCATAACATTTTTCAATATGCAGTTGACACATCTTTATTATCTTTAACGTGTCTGAATTTTACATTCATAAGGTATTGCCAAGTTCTTTTGCATCTGTTATTGTAGACACATAATTTGTGTGCCATGTTTATTCTATGTCCTGGACTCTCATGATTGGAAAGTTAAGTACGATGCACCTCCTTCCAATGCAATATCTGTTTATGTCTACCTTCTGTTGGCATTGCAGCTTCTGCAGCATTATGGGAACATTAATTCAGTCAAAACATTTGTGTTATAGCATTCCGTATGTTTGAACTGCCTCACATTTGATTTATGCTGACTAATTTGTTGGTGGCTTGTATTTGATTCCAGTTTATGTGGTGGGGTAGAGTGAAGCTTGGGCTGTATTGCCATGATATTCTAGGATTGATCATGTTGCGCCGATATTTTGGACCTGTTGACTTTCAAACAAAAGGTGATAATGACATTTGCTTGAATAGATTGTCTATTCGCTGACTTTGTGTGTTTCTTCATTTCCATCTATAAGTTTCTTATTCATGGTCTATGTGGGGGACGCATTCCTATGGAAGTAGCAATTTTAATGCCTGAAGTGTGTTACTCATGGATTATGTGGGACGTGTAACTAGATAAGCGGCAACAACAGGGTTTAACATGCACTATGTTTTTATTGCTTGAAATCTATTTTCTTTCCATCTTTTTGGATAAGAATTTTTATATCTAACATTTTGTTATTCATGCTTGTCGGTATTAGGTTTTGTCTTCAAGCCACAAAATCATCTAGCTTTCCATGTTGTGTGACTTACAAAAGTAGACATGACTTCAGATATGGCTTGCTCACACAAAACAAGGTAAAATATTGCGCTGATAGATTGCTGAATAAAAGCATTTGAGATATGACTGTTTAGAGTCTTCGTACATAGCGAAGACAATATGCAGCAATTTTGATATTTACGTGCAATGATATTTCATGATGTTATGTTATTCATAATTATTCAGTATGATCAAAAAGTTATATCTGCTGCATTAATGAGCATGAAATCATATATATAATAGTTGTCCATGCCTTCTGTTAACCCTAATAACCAGAAATAACTACCATTCTAATTAAATTTGGTGTCAGTTAAATATGTCCCTTCTTGCCACTTGGTACGGTTACATTATGTCTAGGTCCAACGGAATAAAATCTTTTGTATCACGTACCTCTTCATATTCCAACTAATTTTATGGAGATCACGTCTCTTGTGAACTTTCTCTAGGTCTATTAAGTACGCCTTAGTTGGAGTATATTCTTAATATAACCATACATCCATTTTTACATTCTCATTTCTGCAACAGCTATGGACTTGTTGTACTTAGGTAACACAATATTGTAAAAGCATAGTTCATCAGACAACTTACCATTTAAATTGGTAGGCATCTTTTGATAGCGTAGAATCCTTCATTCCAATCTACCTCATTCATTACGTTTTTAGGTTAGGTATGGATACTGAATCTGCTCTAATTCCCTGTATCTATTTGGGATTTTGCGAACTTGTTTTTTGTTTTATTTTTGCTTAAGTTAGTGACAATGATATCAAGGCTGCAGAATTTTACTAATTATTCCATGTCAAGGCTATTTTCTGGGGCACTCTGTATGTGACTAACTTTTCCCATTAAGTTTAGCATTTCCTTCTGTCAAGAGGTTCGAGCATATGTGCCCCACTGCATCCTTCTCTTGTCCCCTCACTATACTTTGGGTTTCAATTCTATATCTATCGTTATTTCCTTCATTTAAAATCTTTCTTGTAAATGATCATTGCAGAATTTCAAATTATATTGCTGTGTGCTTATGTGATAGTGAAATCAATCACTCTGTTCCATGAGTATTAATCTTGCTTCTTATAGAGATATCTTTTTCGTGGAGTATGTTTAGGTGATTTAGCAAGTTTTTTTCTGAACCCCAAATTTAGTGTCATTGATTTCTTTGTTTTCAACTGATTTATCTTCTGGACCCAATTTTATCTGGTCCTTTTTTGGTAGAGTTAACATGAATTATCTATTCATGGTGTAATATATGCATAGTTGTACTTACCTAGAGTATTTAATGAAAATTAACTCCCCCATCCTAATTTTAGAAGGATATCTAGGAGGAAAATCATAATATATTTTAGATGAAGTAGTATGACTCTTGAGTCAATGCTGGGAAATTTTTTGCAATTACAGTAATCTCCTTCTAGATAAGGTACAGATTACCCTAGATATACCAAATCCACTTCCCACCTAGTAAATCTATCCATGCAGCCCTGTTTATTACTTCCCCCTCTGTTTCAGAAACACCTAAATAAAATTGTACATGCCGCGTGCCTATAACCATGACCACGTGTAACAATTAGTTCCTCCCATTGGAAGCGGTTTGCAACAGCTGGCAGTGTCAGTGACACATGGTACCATATAATATATCTTTTCCAGCTATATATTCCCACTGCTTCTCTTCTATAAACCACCCTCACACTTTCACACTCACAAATATGAGAGGGTCCTCCCTCTCCCCCATCACACCTTTCTCCATCTCGCGCACAGAGATTTCTTATATAGAGTATAAACCTAGAGATAAAAGATCATCTGTCTATTTGTTGGAAAAAAGTAACGACTTGCAGCAGTCTCTAATTCGCTTGGTGCAGTTCGGGAGTTCCTTTGCCTGTGCATTTGATGTCTGGCAAAAGTCATGCTCCCGAGTTGTGCCAATTGAATCAGAGCCTGCAGCGAATACCATCTCAATGCCGTTGTTAGTGGGATTCAGATGGATCCTTCTACTGATGGTTTTTTAGCGACTTTAATTATTTATTTCTATTTTTATGATGATCTAACAGCACTGGATCTGACCGATCAATAATGAACATTTATTGCCTGGCTGCTCTTGGTGATCTTACCAAGCGACAGCTCATTAGCTAATCCTCTTACTACATGACGCTTACCTAGCCAACAATTAGATCCGTCTCTACTTAAACTTTCGGCAATTTCTGTTCACTTAAATGCATTAAAGAAAAAACGAGGATTTTAAAAGGTGGTGCTTTCAATTTACAATATTAATCTTTTAATTTCAATTTTCTGAAACATTTAATTTATTTTAATGAATACATTACTTTTTCATTTAAATTTAGTGCTTTTCAATTTAGTTTTCCGTTTCACGGCAATGCTTGCACGTATTGAAAAGAAGATAATTAACTTCTAAAGAAATCAACTATATTTCTTTCTAATCCCATTTTTTATTCTTTTTTCTGCCTGCCTTTCACAAATTCTTATATACATACGTGACTTAGAAGTAATTATTATAGATTGTTGTATGGTTGGAGAAGTTTTTAAAAATATGTATGATCATTTATGATTGCTATAGATTGCTTACTGGACCAAAAGACATTTTGCAATAATGGGTTGGATACTCTTACGAGTTGTTTTTGTTGGACGGAGTAGGATTCCATCTTTTCTTGTTTACGTGCATGTGTGCAGCAGAGACACGTTCATGTATTTGGTGTTGAACCTGACATCTAATGTTGACAAATATTTTAAAAACTTCAATCTACATCCCCTTCTTCAGTCTCAATATGGTTGAAAGATCTTGCTTCTTCTCTGTCTCAATCTACATCCCCTTTCGTCAAGGGGTTCGAGCAAATGTGCCCAACTACATTCTTCTCTCATCACCTCACTGTATTATTGGGTTTTCAGTTCTGTATCTGTCATCATTTCATTCATTTAAAATCCATCTACGTAATGATCTTTGCAGCATTTCTAATTTTTGGCATATTGCAATGTGCTCACGTGATTGTGAAATCAACAACACTATTCCATGAGTGTTAATCTTGCTTCTGATCGACATGTCTTTTTCGTGGAGTATGTCGAATTGATTTAGCAAGTTTTTCTCCTCCACCCCATCTTAAGTGTCAGTGATTCTTTGTTTTCACCCGATTTATTTCATGGACCCAATGTCAGCTGGTCCTTTTTTGCATAGTTAGCACGAATTATCTTTTCATGGTGTAATATACGCATTATTGTACTTATCTGGAATATGGAATGAAAATTAACTATCTAATCCTAATATTAGTAGAGTATCTAGGATGGATGGAAGTATTGTTTTTTTATTTTTGACTAGGTAGAGATTACAGTAATTTTTTTTTGACTAGGTACACATTACAGTTATTTTACAAAATCCACTTCTACCTAGTAAATCTGTTCCAGCTATATATCTCCACCCTTCTCTTCTACAAACCATCCTCAGAGTTTCACTCGCACCTTTCTCCATCTCTCACACACAGACATCTTGTATTGAAGAAAAGGACATAACTCTAGAGATACGAAGGTCGTCTGTCTATTTGTTGGAAAGAAATTTCACGACTTGCAGCAGTCTCTAATTTGCTTGGTGCAGCTCGGGAGTTCCTTTGCCATTGCAAATGATGTCTGGCAAAAGTCAAGCTCCCGAGTTGTGCCAAATGAATCAGAGCCTGCAGCGAATACCATCTCAACATCGTTGTGTAATGGGATTCAGATGGATCCTTTTACTGATTGTTTTATTAGTTTGTGATTTAGCGACTTTAATGATTGATTTATTGAAACTTTGATGATGATCGAACAGCATTAGATCTGACCGATTTAATTAATAAGCACGTATTGCCCCGCTGCTCTTGGTGTACTTTATCGAGCTAAAGCTGATTTGGCAATTCCTGTTCATTTAAATGCATTAAAGAAAAACGAGGATTTTATAAAGTGGTTGTTTTAGCTTTTAATTTACAACTTTCTGAAACATTTGATCTATTTTTTATGAATATGTTACTTTTTCTTATAAATTTAGGGCTTTCAATTTAGTTTTCTGTTTCTCGGCAGTGTGTTCATGTACTGAAAAAGAAGATAATTAACTTCTACAGAAATCAACTATATTTCTTTCTAATCCCAGTTTTTCTTTTTTCCTGCCTGCCTTTGGCAAATTCTTAGATTCTTCAATGTCTTGAAAAGAAATTATAGATTTTTGTAATCTTTGAAAAGTTTTTGAAAATACCGGAATATTAACGTAAGACTTTTTGCCCCCCTTTGAGAGGGGTTTCCACGAATATTAATGGCGCAATCCCCACATATCGAATAATTGGAATTCACTTTGCTTGTTTTCCATTCTATTCTTCCCCGGTCTCGTCAATGATGGCACTTGTTCGATGAAATTCCGCAAGTGTACGGATCGTGACAAGTAATAAAGTGGATTTATTAAGTCCGAATATCGTCCCACAGAGACTATTATCTACTATAAATTTTTAAACTAACCTAACTTCAATTTAAATTAAAATCGTAATTAATGATTCCTTTGGCAAATTCTTAGATTCTTCCATGTCTTGAAAAGAAATTATAGATTTTTGTAATCTTTGAAAAGTTTTTGAAAATACCGGAATATTAACGTAAGACTTTTTGCTGCCCTTTGAGAGGGGTTTCCACGAATATTAATGGCGCAATCCCCAGATATCGAATAATTGGAATTCACTTTGCTTGTTTTCCATTCTATTCTTCCCCGGTCTCGTCAATGATGGCACTTGTTCAATGAAATTTCGCAAGTGTACGGATC
>CAIGRP010028684.1:0-25144 GCA_903798385.1 Fraxinus cuspidata | reverse complement strand
TATCCTATGTTGAATTGTCGCAGTAATAAGGAAAACAATTATAAACACCGATATGATGACGGAGAAATCCCAATTGGGTAAAAACTTTGGAACCAAGCTAGTTATGTCCAATATAGACAATACGGAGTGAATTACAGTTACATGCTATCTAGACAACTCCACTAGATTTCCCGATCTATTTCCTGCTAACTCAAAGGCTTGCTCCAATACGTGCTCCAAGATCTTCCGCAATTGTCTATTCCCAACAAAATTCCAAGAACTTACTTCAAGGCCTTGTGCTCTTCCTGTGCTTGTAGTCCAACCTCATGAAACTTCTAAAATCCAACCGAGAAAGTACCTTCCTATGACCAATAGGAAGTATGTGGTGTTTCAGATTTAATGGATTTGATGTTTTTCCCGAATATGTGGTTATATGATTTCAAGAAGAAAAGATGGAATCAATGTATGAATATGCTCTTGAATTTTCAAAGAATAATATGAATGTTTCTAGAGAATAAATATAATGAACAACCACCCCACAATTCTTGTATAGGTTTGGGTATTTATAGGAGAGGGTAATTAGATTGGATGGGTCGGAAAAAATACTTCAAAACAGCAAATTAAGGTTTTTCGGATCGACCTGTCGCTCAAGCGAGAAGCTGGCGACAGGCATGCGACGCACTATCCCTCAAGTGAGAGCTCGGCGACAGGTGGGCAATAGGCAATCTGCTTTTGCCGCTTGAACGCCAACTGGGCGAGAAGTTAACGAAAATGCTGCGCCGTGTTTCTCCTCTTTTCATGAAACCTAGACCTCATAACCCAATTTGTACAAATTGCACCCTAGGTCCTTAACATTTACAACACGTTACAAACTAGTCATTTTGTCCAAAGAATCGCCAACACTAAAAATCTGACACATGCAACTCAAAGACATGAAATAGGCCAGTTCTTAGTCTAATCCATCTTCTAACATCAAATATAAGTGAAATTTTTCTTTACCTGTTTATATTTTAGGTTCATATTGCTTATTCGTGCTTTTCTTCTTGCTTATTGTGCTCTGTGTCTGTGTGGAGGGAGCTGGGGTTATTAAATCCAAATAAACTTACTTTTTAATGCTTGCTAACAGATCATGAGACATGCAGGTGAGGGAAGGGCATGAAAATTGAAATGGCCTCAGATACCTGGTTATGTGGAGAATACAGTCAGGAGGTAAATTGTTGGTTTCTATCAGTTCAGTTGAGTAATATCTAACAACCTTGTTAAGAAAAATATGTTGCATATAATGAGTGAAGGTAACCAAGTCAAATATAGTTTCTTCACGTGGCTTTCTGTAATATGAAATGAAGCCATTCTTGATCAGTCATGAATTATATGCAATAATTCTTAAGGTGTTGGATGAAGTTATTTGGAATTAAAAACATTGTCTGTAGTTCCATTTAGTGGCACAGGGACGCTTGTATATAAGTTCTGGATAGAACTCGGTGATTTGACCTGAAGATTCCTCTCTCAATCTCTTGTTGCCATGCTTTTTTGTTGACACAGACTGGAGGATGGTAAATGTTTGCCTTTTTAGTTATTGCATTATGAATTGTTAGAGATTTATTCTTTCTCAATGAGTGTTAGTTTTTCTACTTCTAGGTACACTGTCGAGTTTTCTGCTGGATGGTTGAAAACACTGAGAATCAGAGTTTACATATAACATCAGCAAAATAACCATTTATGTTCAAGAGTTGGTAGTAAGCTTGAATTGATGGACCGTGCTTGCACTAAATAGATTACTAGTGATATTTGTAGACTACATTGAAGAGATTGCAGCAAGGATTGAAGTATTATTTCTGTATCTGTAATATTCTGATTCTGTTTTGTTTTGTTTTGATTCCCTATGCAGGTATACTTGGGTCTTTGGTCTCGCATTGAGTTGATAAATCATTCTGATGGCTACTCTTGGACACTTCAGTGCATTAATGGCGAGCAGAAAGTTCATTCCAACGAGTGCTTTGTTGCTTTGAAGGCAGAATGCAACTCAAAGCTAGCTGTTGCAATCACGACTTTGGAGGAATGCTTTCTTCCAATGGTGGACCCAAAAACAGGCATAAACATGATCCCTCAAGTCATGTACAACTGGGGGTACTACTGTTATAGAACATCCTCTTGTTTTCTGCAGTTATACATACCTTGCTCTTTTCTTCTAGCACTTGTAGCACCATCCTAGGTTGTTCATAATTCTGGGTGTGGATTCGCTAGGAGAGCAATCACACATACCTATTTGATGTTTCTGAAAATCAACTCTTATGACGGACTATCGTCCGTTTGTCCAATTATGATTTCCTCTTCAGCTGTAAAGCATGGCTGTATCTCACAAGGACTGCAAGTTCAAGTTCTGCCCTCTGCTTCCCCTTCAGATATTATTTTATGTTCTTCAGAATTTAGTTCATTTCATCCGCTGAACTATTGTTGGTTTTATATCTTGTTTAACTGATCCCTTATGTAGGATGACTAAATCTGCACTCTATAAGAAGTAAACTTCATCTTTGATGGTCTTAAGTGCATCTTTTAAACTGAAATACCCCACTGGCCCCACTGAATAGGATTTCATCAAGCTAAGTATGCTGAGATGGTATAGGACTGCTATATTAATTTCTTTAACACCATGCCTTTGTGTTAACATCTCATCTAAATGCTTAAGCAATAAGAGAGGGATCTCTCGTATTTATTTAAATATTTTTTTCAACACTTTGAATAGCTACATTAAGTGTTTTAATGAAGTTAGAGTCTTGTAGCCATTTGTAAGAAGTGATTAACTGGCATTAATGATGCATTTGTAAATGAAAGCAATCACCTGGGATCGCCGTGGGGTGTCGTGGGGATGACATTGTCATTGAATACTTTTTCATTGTTGTTTTCTTTGTTTTGACAAATTTACCTTCTGCAAAACCAGCAGCTTTGCTTTAACCTCATTTTGTTACAATTTAACCACCCATTATTATTTTTACCACGACACAGGCAATTGTTGTTCTTACAGATAAATAGTCAGAGCATTGCCTATAATCTATTTCCTGATGTGTTACGTACAGGCATTATACGATAGTAAAGATGTAGGATGTTCTTATTACTTGTATTAGATGCTAGTAAACCATTATGCTTGAACTAAATTAAGCTCAGTTCGAGGACCATATTGTACTCTTTCCTTCCTTCAGATGCTATTTGGACTTTTTTCCTCAACTATGCATAGTGATTTTTAGTTCACTTCCTTTATTTTCCCTCACTATTTATGTTAACAACATTCGATGGTAACTTAAGTCTGGAACTGAAAACAATGACCCTGTGTTTCTTTCAGATCAGAATTAGCACGTCTGAACTATAGTGGATTCTATACTGTGGTTTTGGAGAAAGATGACATTGTGTTGTCCGTAGCATCCATCAGGTAAATTACTATATATAATTTGTTTATATTTCTGCAATATACTATCTTTGAGTGCCTTTTGATTGTGGTATTACCTCCCATCTCAAAGTTTATCTTGGATACTGTTCCATTCTTACATCTAATATCACATGCTTTATAGTGCTTCGTCCTTGTGGTTGATGAAAGACATTCTAAATTTTTTACATTGCAAGTTTTAAAGCCCATATTGGCCAAACCAAAGTTTATTCTTGATGCGATTCTTTCCTATAGATTTTGTCCTTGGACGCTTTTCCATTATTAATTGTCCTATTATGCGATCCCTAGTAATTCTCCAGAATTTTTTTATTTGGCAGATGTTCTATTTTCGTTTTATGTAACTTGACAATATTTCTTGTAATCTGACATTTGACCTTAATGTAGAATCCACGTTGTTACTGTAGCAGAGCTGCCTTTAGTTGCAACTTGCACCAAATATCCTATTAATTCTATAGAGGAGGTAATATATCCATTTTCATTTTTGATAGGAGATTTTAAAATTGCTATCTTCACGCGTTTAACATTTGCACACATGTTCTTTCTAAATGAGCTGTGAACCTTTTAAACAATGTTTTTCTTGGTCTACTGCTTCTGGTGTGCATGCATGTAATTTCAGTTGAATTTTGGCTTTAGATGTTAAAGTCTCTAAAGGTCGGGAAGCTCGTCGTATCTGCCATTCCCGGTGTAGTAGAGACATGGACGAAATGTTTTGGCTTCAAACACCTGGAAGACGACGAGACAAAATTTAAGCAAAATTAACCTCATGGTGATTCCAGGATCCGTTTGAATGGTGAGGATTCTGTTTTTGAGATTTTGTTCATCCTTATTTAAATATTTAGCTGAGTTTATAAGTAAGAAAAATTTAACATACCCAAACATGCTCTTTATCAGTTCCATTGTCTAAAATGATCTTCTCTTTCTTATAGCATTAAGAAATAATTTTCGTACATCAGAACCGAATGATGCTTAAACTTCAGGATTGAGTGATCCTGGAGAAATGGGAACTTCTGAGGAAGGAGTTTCAACCATACAGCCTGGACAAGTTTCCGAGATTAATTTGTCAGTTCAAGAAGCCAAAACTGAGACACGAACTGTACTCCGTGACTTGGAGAATTTGCAATCACACCAGAAACAAGACCCTGACGTATCGTCTGATGAACAAGAGCTTAGACAATTTTCCTTTCATGAATTTTCTGTTCAAGAAGCCTACACTGAGACAGGATTTGGATGTTTTCACTTGGAGAATATGCAATCATGGGAAAAACAAAACCCTGAAATTTCATCCGCTGAACTTAGAGGATTATCCAATCGGGAATTTTCTGTTCAAGAAGCCTATACTAAGACAGGATCTGGATGTGCTCACTCGGAGAATTTGCAATCCCAAGAAAAACAAGACCGTGATCATCTGGGGAACAAGAGCTTAGACAATTATCTTGTCATGAATTGTCTGTTCTAGAAGCCTATACTGAGACAAGACTCAGCTGTGCTCACTCGGAGAATTTGCAATCACACGAAAAACAAGACCCGACATTTCATCTGATGAACACGAGCTTGGATAATTACCAATCATGAATTGTCTGTTCAAGAAGCGACGTGCTCACTCTGAGAATTTGCAATCAGACGAAAAAACAAGACCCCGACATTTCATTCAATGAACAAGAGGGTAGACGACTATGCGATCATGATCTGTCTGATCAAGAAGCCAGGACTAAGACAGAAACCGAAAGTGGTAACCTTATTTCAATCAAGTGAAAAACAAGAATGTCACTTTTCGACTTTCAAGAGTATGAATGTCAAACTAATGAAGTACTTTTTTTGTTCAGGAGGTAGCCAACTTGAAGTAGTTCCTTGTATGTACAGTGTACACCTAGACAGAGAGGCAATTGTTTGTAAATGCAGAAGCAGTGTATTAGACCAGAATGTGAAATCAACTTTTTAACCTGAATTCTGATACACTGATCTTGAGTGGCAGTTCAAAATCAGATTTTTCTTCATCTAATTGCAAAGCATTTTTCTTCTTTTTACTTGTTTTGTCAGCTTTGATGCATCCCAAAACGAAGAACCCACATGTAGCTGACACCTTCACCCACGGCTTCTCTCGTTTGTCGTTAATCAACACTGATCACAAGTATGGAGCAACTGTTACATTGCTCAATGAATTTTTTTTTTCAAAAAAAATCCAAATTTCATCAGACAATGTGACACATGAATGCCATTTTTTATATTATTTGAGAGTTAGGTCCGAATGCAGTTTCAAGTGACTTGACGATTAGGTATAAGATGGATTATATTACTCTCGGATGCAAGCATGTTGGTTGACTTTGCTTTTGATCCAAAAATAAAAAAATGTAGAAATCAATTTTGCTATCCCACCAATTTTAGTTCGAGAGGCTATTTTCTTAGGATTATTTATCAAAAGAATGATAAGTCAGTCAGGTGGTGACCCTCGTAAAAATTCACATTTCGCCAAAAAAATGCAAATATTTTCTTATTTAAATATGAATCATAATGTAAATACTATATCATTAGATTTAGCAATAGATCCAATACAAATCTTGCTGATTTTAAATTTCTTAATTTTTTGTTGTATTACTATATTTTTAAGTTATTTTATGGCTTCAATAAGAAATTTAAGCATGAATTTGCTCTCCAATCTCACTCTTCTCTCTCTGAAACATTATCGAATTGTATATATCTATATATTTGAATTGTTCTCCTCAGTGTCATGTAAATTTTTGCTTAACAGATTCAGAAAAAGAAGCTTCAATTTCAGAAAGCTCACTTAAAAATCTCAATCCCGCAGGTTTAGGATCTAACCCATTTATACTTCTTTAAATTACTTAAAAAAATCCGTTATCAGTCAGCTGGAAAATGCCACCCAAATTATTTTGTGCTGGTCCTTCTTCATACAGCCGCAGATCAACGTTCTTGATCTTCTATCTCCTCATTGAGCTTTCGAGATTTATCGTGATTTCGTGGCAAAATTTAGATTCTAAATGTAAATATAATAAACCCTTATCAGTGTCTGTGACTTGGGATAGGTATTCTAGTAATAGTGTTGGTGTTGGTGGTAGTGGAGAGGTGTTTTCTGATGGGGGGCAAAAAAAGTACAAACTTGATGGGTTACGTAGGCATACAAACCGGGTTCAGATCCGCTGGTGGACGACCGGCATTGCAGAAGACTTGGTTTCCCTCTGATCATATTGGCCTTCAATGGTAGTCACTAAAATCTTTGCTTATACACTTTTCTTTGCCTGTATAGCATTGATACTTAGAAAATTAAAAATATGTGTATTGATTTGTGGAAATGTTTGCGCATTTTGCATTTGTTTGCTTTATTTGATTGGAAATTGGAAGAGGTTTATTTTTCCTGTGTTAATGGTATATCCATAATTGGTTTCTGTATTGCTTAGATATTTTCACTGTGTTTATGGGAAAAATTTAATTTCTGCATTAAATGAAGGAAAAGATAAACTATAATCTCTACTATCATTCTTAATATACATTTAATTTATTTCAACGGAGGATTTATTATTTTCACTGTCGAGTTCATCAAATTTAAAAACGATGCCAATAATCCAAGAAACCTTAACCACCATTGCTTGCCAAGTGTTCCTTGGTTCGCTTCATGCTTGCCACCTGTTCCTTATTTCAATCCCTATTCGGTCATCACAAAGCCCATTACTGGTGAGTTCCAGGTCTGAAAAAGTGTATAAACCCACCGTTTCGTCCTTTTGAGCTGCCCACTGATTATCACTATCTCTTAAGCGTTACAATCCAAGACGCTCCTAATTTCAGAATTGGATGAACCCTGATTTTATTGCAGTTTTAATGAAAAAGCAAGGTGAGTTTTTCATTTTTTTGTTATCAATTTTTGTCATTCCGTTGCTATTTTTCTTGTGCATTTTTTGAATTGGCAGTGGGACATGAAAATTTTGATGTAAAGATTTGTTTTTGTTTTTGGTTCATTTGTGGGTTTGATATGGAAATGGGAGATTTTGAGATAAATTTTCTGCAATTTTTGGAATTTTGTATATTTTGAGGAATGGAGTTTTTGTAGCTCAATTTTTATGTGTTTGTTTTCTTCAACTTTTTGTTTAGTTTCTCAGATTGAATACTTAATTTTTGATCTTTGTCTGTGATTTTTACCTTCGTAGATTCAGGCGCATTTACCTTTTGTAAAATTTTGATTTACATGCCTAAGATTTAATGTCATGTTTATCTGCTACATAGCAAGTATAAATTCAAAGTACGCTGGTGATATAAAGTAGATTCTAGTGTTTTCTAAATTTTTAACTTGAAATTACTACATTTTTAAAATCTAGACTTGACAGTTTCCGGGTATGTTCCCTTTGAATTGTGATAGTCAGGGTAAAAAATCTGCAGCCCAATTAATAGCAATTAGAGTGTTTGGCAAAAAAAATTATTAGATTATAAGTTGTAGGTCCTACAAAATTTGTGGATAAAAATAGAGTTTGACCGTCTTAGATGCAATTATAAACTCTGCCTAAGATACACTAAGTAAAAAACAGTAGAAAGTTTAGGTGTCTCCAATCATGGAAAAGGATTCTAGATTATGTAACACTCGTAGATTCTGTTTGGTGGCATTTTAAGTGTGAATTTATTTTCTTCAGTGAGTCAGCATTTTATTTATTATGTTCTAATATCTATTGAAAGAATACGGGATGATTGCTTTGATATAAACAGACACCTCCCTTTGCTCCAGTAGTGGAAACTCATCAATAGCGAGTTACGATGCGAAAGAAGATTCTAAGGGAAAACCTACTTTGGATTGGATCTCAGAAGACTTAACATCATCAAACAAAAGTAATCATGAAGCGAAGTTAGCTGCTGAAAATCTTCCAACTGGGAAGCCTGATTCGGAGGATGTCTTGAATATATCTGTCCCTAAAAGAGTTGAATCAAAGAAATCAAAGAGTGGCCATCTTAATGATGATGATCTCTTGATTTCACATATTAAAAAAAATAAAACCATTAGATCTTCCGAGAAACAGTCCACCTGCAAATCCAAGCCTCTGAGGAAGCACAAGAAACAAAAAGGCAGGTTCAGCGGTGCAAAGAATTTGATGGAAAAGAAGTGGTTTGCTTCTGAATTGAGAACTGTTTTATCTTGGTTAATTCATTCTGGCGTTGTTCCGCTAAATGAAGTGGTCCAGTTACAGAATCTAAAAAATGAAGTTGTGAAAGATGGTTTGATCACCAGGGGTGGAATATTGTGCAACTGTTGTAGTACGGTGCTTTCCATCTCTGAGTTTAAGAGTCATGCTGGTTTTGGGTTGAAACAAAATTGCATCAATCTTTTCTTAGAGTCTGGTAAGTCATTAACCTCATGCCAACTTGATGCCTGGTCAGCTGAATACAAGGCTAGAATAGCCCAAACTGGTCAAGTTGACGAGACAGATCCAAATGATGATTGTTGTGGGCGCTGTGGTGATGTTGGTCAACTGATATGCTGCGATAGCTGTCCGTCTGCATTTCATCAGACATGCTTGTTTGAACAGGTTTATCTTTGCTTTCTTTATTAATTCAGTGGTTTCCACGAACCTTTTCTCATTGCATTAAAATTATAGTATTTTCATAACATTTTTCTTTTTTCTTTTAATTACTGGGATGAGTGCAATCATCTGTTCCCATGCACACACTTCAGTTTAAGTGTGTCTGAAGCTACAAACAACTTCTTGATAGATGGAGCAATTGCTAATTCTTAATTGTAGTTGCCAAGTTTTATGATATTCAAGTATAGATATGCATCAAGAGGTTTGTGATCAACACGAGCCCAGCTGAAACTCAAATCATTATTCAGTTTAGCCTGGCCAAATAACCTTTTACTGTTTCCTGCTCGGCACTAGACCACTATCATCTTTAATTGGGTCATAGACATGTCTGCAATCTTCCCCATATTTTGTTTACTTCTTCTTGATTTTACTCCTTGTCACTAGTATCTAATTCCATTGACCACCTGGGCATAATGAGTTAGCAGGTGAACTAGCAAGTGAAAGAAGCCAGGAATATTTAATTGGATGGGGACATAAATCTAGTTTAGCCTGCTCCTCTCCATTCCAGTTTTGCATAAACACTTCAAGTTAGAGAGTTTGGAAGAGGTCTTCTCCGTACTCAATTTTCCGGAAAGAGGCTCAATCTTTGGGCAAGGCGATTGACGTTTCTAGTGCAAACTGGAAACTGATGCATTGATCTTTTTAGTTTTTATTTTTTTATCTCATTGATAAATTGGATGGTTTTTCTTTATATTCAAGCTGAAAACAAACAGCAGTTTTGAAATCACGGATTTTCTTGTTTTGTTTTAGTTAAACTATGTTTATGTAACTCCATGAAATATATTGTGTCATTGAATTTTATGTGTATACATGTCCTGCTTTGCTTACCGGCAAATGACTATCTATATAGATTTAGTGTGGGACATTCATAGCTAAGTATGCGTTGTTAGTTTATCTTTTCTTTTTGCTTTTATTTATATATTTTTAAATTATCTTTGACCATCTTGGTTTAACACTGTATAAATTGTATAGAAACTAGATGGTTGAGTGAGTTATTGACTCATGATTTTATGTCTGCTTGTGTTTACGATAGTTATCTGCACTGCCTGTGCTAAAAATTATGTAAGGTTGTGCTTGGAGTGGAAGAAAATTTAGTTGAAATACCTGAATAGAGGAGAACATGTACAGACTGAGAAAGGAGGTAGGCAACATTTCTTTCTCTTGTTACATAAGAGAAAATATAGAAGGGAGTGGACAGCAATGGGAGCGAACTTGGTCCAAATGCTTCATTTTTAATTTATTTCTATTTTACTCTGTTTTCTGTAATATTTTCCTTTAGAAGTGCTAAAGATAGATGTTCAAAGGTTATTCGTGTACTTAGGAATAGGTTTACTGATGCTTAAATTAAAGAAGCTAGAAGAGGTTCCTAATATGTAGTCGTAGAATATGACACTCAGGCTGTGGTTGGACCAGCCAACCTTTTGCGAGTAGCTTAAACCATTGAAGCCTGCTGTGCAGCTCAGTGATTGCAGCATTTTAGTATACAAGTTGACCTTCTAATAATTAACGCCGTATGAGTTAATAATCGGTAATAGTTGTAACCAATTTCGTACGGTTCTTAAAATTTACTACTCTCATTTGACTTCAATCGGTTTTAAGGTAGATTGCGTTGTTCGTATTTTTTTTTCCTTAAGTCGAGGAAAATTAGTTTATTCTGCCCTGCCCCCCACAAAAGACTCTAAACCTCCCAGCTATACACTATCTGAGATGTCAATCCCGTTCTGACTGCCATTGCCTACCTTAAAACCAACATATCATTTCAATTGAGTCTTCAACAGAAACCCACCATTGTTGGTTCATCACCTCCACTTCCAAGAAAAACCCATCATTTCACCTTAAGGAAATGTGAGGGAAAAATAAAATTACTAAGACATCCAAGTAAAAAGCCTCAACACCACATATGCTACTAATTATGAACCTATTAGCCACCCTCTAGAACAGCCATGGTTGCTACAATGATGTCTTACTCAAGTGTAATTGTGATATCCTCAATTGGAAAATTCAAAATTATGTCAACAAGACAACTGTGGCTCGCTAACGCGTCTTCAAAGACATTGCAAGCACACAACTCAACAAAATTCTATAGTCTTGGGCAATAAATAGGCTCATCTAGCTGGGGTGGACTTCTTGTTGGTTCATTTGAAGTTGGGATGGCAATGGGATGGGACCGCGAAGGCCATTACCATCCCACCTTGTAGGGGATTTTCAGGAGCCGGGCAAGGCAGGGATTAAAATCTCCATTTGATGCCCCGTTTAATTATTTAATTTTTAATATTATTTTTTTATTTTATAAATGCGATTTAAATTGAAAAATATAAAAATTAAATAAAATAAAAAAGATTGGGATGGGTTCAGGGAATTTGAGGCAAGGAATTTTTGCATTCCTAATTTGAAGTTCATTAAAAAACAACTGAAGAGTGAAACAAGTAAAGCCGTTCAAACTTGCTAGTTAAAAGCTCGACATAGACTCAAACATAAAGATTCATTTGGTGAACCTCTAAGGACCAAGATTATACATGTAACTAAACCAGATGTACTCTTTTGTATGACTATACAAAAGGGACGTGCATAAATTCTTTGAAAAGGGGACTAAACTTATAATGTAACCGTATTGGAAGATTGACTTTCTTTCTTCAATCAATTCTTAGACAAGTTGGGGTTTTTTTTTCTTGTTTCTATATTTATAATCTAGTTTTTATTAGTATGTAAAGGGAAAATTCTGGTAAGTCTTTATAGGACCAATTATGGTAGGTATTAGTAGGAAAAAAAGATTACATTAGGGTTTCATTCATACGGAAAATTGTGGTTCGTAGGCATAACTTTTCTATTTTGGTTGTTAGTAAGTAACCTATAATAAGGTGTTTCGCTTTATATTTCTTAATGCAGAAAAGTTATACAAAATTTCTACTTTTCTTTCTATTTCTATTTTAATTAATTTTACTATATAAATTTCAGCATATAGTAGAAGAGATATTTAAATGTTACCATGTTGTCCTATCTAACAACTTGAGCTTTTAGACTAAATGGTGAAATATGGTATCAATGCAGCAAAGGTCTCAAGTTCCATTTAAATGAATTGTACACGTGTTAGGATCCATTGGAAAAAAATAAATCTCGCCGATACGAGAGAGACATATTTACATAATATTTAAATGATATACGTGGCCTATCTAACAGCTAAGACTTTGAGATTAAGCGGTTAAACTCATGATGTCAAAATGCAATAATACAGTTAATTGTATAAATAAAGTTGACAATACAATAGACGACGTTTTCTATATGTGAATTAGCCTCTTAGAGGTTAGTTGAGGTTAGTTGGTAATGGATATCCTTTTTACCATATATGGGCGCAAGAGGAGTTTTTCATCAATGAAGTATTATGACAACACGTATATTCAAAAATTTTTGGATCTTCCCAAATTATTATTACAACTAGGCCGACTTTATGAGAACAAATTTTTGGCTTACCTACTTTATGACCTCGTTCACAGAAATTCTTAGTCTATTGGCTGAAAAATCATTAACTTATAGCGAAATTGCAAAATAATACAGAGACTCAAAAACAACAAATGATCCTATAACTATAACAACCACCCAACTCACCATTTAAAATTGGCTCGTGGAGTCGGGTATCCAATTGGTTATAAACCCCCAAACGAAGTCTTATTCTAGTAGTGAGGGATACAATTAAGATCATTATTTTACCCATCTTTTTAGAACCAACATCCACAATAGCCCATATTTCTAGCTAGGTGACTTCAAATAACGAGTAATTTACTTAAAGAAGTTTTCCTAGGTCACCTCATCTGCAACGAGGGCCATCCCCAGAAGGGTTCCTCTCCTTTAGAGTCACCATCAACCCTTAGATCATTTTATTGCTTGTGGAAGTATTTTATTGGTCTTTATAGCATTTAATATATTTTCTTGGTTGCTCATATTTACAAAAACCTTATAGTTTCACTATTGTGCAAGTAACATTAAAAATGTTGTTATTCATAAAATGAATGTGTAACTTTCCTTAGTAGGCACCCTCGGGAATTTCAGCCTGTTNTCAATTTAATGGAATTGTTTGATCTTAAAGGAGATCTTCTATAATTTCGAACATGATTGGTGATTTCTTGGTTTAGTCCAGTCATTAATGACTTAATTACTTTTACATAATAGTAGATAGAAACAACATTTGTAAAGAGTTATACTAAAATCAAGGAATATAGGTCTGCTTGCAATCTACACTAGAATAAATAGAGTTTTTCGAAAAAAAAAAAAACAAACCTACTAGTAGAGGAAGAACTCCTAAGGATAAGAGACATAAGGTTAAAACGAGAGCTAAAAAAGATCTTTCGTGTATAATCCTGTATAATCTCGAATGTTATCAGTTTTGGTACGTAGACCAAATTGGTCCATTGCTCTAAAATAGGTCTTCTATAATTAAAAAATGTGCTATAAAGAAACAATTTTGAAGTACTTCTAGAGTAATGCCTTAATAGTGTTCATCCAAACGAAGTGAGCACATATTGTAAATGTTACTAGAGAATTCTTATTAAGTATAGGGACATCTTTGTCATCGGTGATCATTAGTGTATGGAAAATTCCCCCATTTTGGATCAGAATGAAAATTGCTCTTTTCTTTGAAATTTGAACTCGAGCGTTTAGTCCAAAGAGTTGTAAAATCTGTTAAATTTTTTAATATGGAAGTTCACACAATTCGTGATATAAATGCATTTCCTGACTGGGGTATTAATTGGAGAAGAACATGTATTCTACATAGTGCGCTTTAACTAGAAGTGCTAGGCTAAATGTACACACCTCTTTTTTCCCTCTGATGTCTTTTTTGGTGACAAATCACTTTAGAGATATAGAATCATGTACAAGGAACTCAACCTGCTTATTCTTTTCTCCAGGTGCTGCCTGAAGGAAGCTGGTATTGTCCGCAATGTCGTTGCCTGATTTGTGGGGATGTGGTCAATAATAAAGATGCTTCACAATCTCATACATCTTTTAAATGCTCACAATGCGAGTTTAAATGTAATTTTTTTTTTTTAAATCTTTGAGGGACTGTTTTATCGGATTACATGCAACTCAAGGACATGAAAAATGGGCTAGTGCTTGTTTTAATCCACACATCTACAAAATAAAAAGTGAAACTTTTCTGTACGTGTTAATGTTTTAGGCTAGTGTTGCTTATTCATGCTTCGTTTCTTACTTGGAGCATTCTCTGTGACTGTGTGGAGGGAGTAGGGGTTATTAAATTCAAAAACACTAACTTTTTAATGCATGCAAACAGATCACAAGACATGCATGCAAAGGAAGGGCATGAAAATCGAGTTGGCCTCAGATGCCTGGTTCTGTGGAGAACGGTGTCAGGAGGTAAATCATCGGTTTCCTTGAGTGTGTAAAGTTAAAAATATCTAACCTTGTTAAGAAAAAATTATTGCATGTAGTAAGGGAAGGTAAACAAGTCTAATATAGTTTCTTCATGTGGCTTCCCTCTAATATGAAATGAGCCACTCCATTTCTTTGTTTGTTATTAATTTGATACAGTTCCTGATCAGTTATGAATTATATGCAGTGCATACATCTTAAGGTGTTGTATGATGATATTTGGTATTAAAATACAGTTCCAGATCAGTTATGAATTATATGCAGTGCATACATCTTAAGGTGTTGTATGATGATATTTGGTATTGAATGCATTGTTGGTAGTTTCGTTTAGCAGCATCACACACAGATAAACTTATGTATAAAGTTCTGGATAGAGCTTGGTGCTTTGATTTGAAAAATCCTCTCTCGATCTCAAGTTTACATGTTTTTTTGGTAATGAGACTAGGGGATGGTAAATTTTTTGCCTTTTAGCTATTGCTTTATTAATTGTTAGAGATTTATTCTTTCTCTATGCGTTTTAGTACTCTGCACCTGGGTACTCTGTCCAGTTTCCTGCTGGATGGTTGGTAACACTGTGATTCACAGTTTTACATCTAACATCCGTCTTATGGGCTCTTTTCTGCTTCAAATTCCCCCAGAAAAATACCCGTTCATGTGTAAGAGTTGGTAATAAACATGTTTTGCTAGACTCTGCTAGCACTAAATAGATTACTTGTGATATTTGTAGTCTACAATGAAGAGGTTGCAGCAAGAATCAAGACCATGCATAAAAATCTTGCAAAAATTTCTTAAAGAGATTACTTACCTAGAAATTTGTTGTGCTGATCAGTATATTTAGCATAACCATGAAATGTTATTACGTAAACTCACATACTTGAGGATCAAAAGATGAATTGTCTGAGTGGAAGCGTACACATGACAAAATGTAATGATTGTCATGTCCCAGTGGAGTATAACATTCAGATAAAGATCAGTCTAAATCTCTGTCAATGTTGAAGGCAGGTGATGATATTGTTCAGGGAAAAGATGAAGTTTTGTCAGGTGTAAAAATGAGATTGTATTAAAACATTTTAGGTAATTAAACATTTGACATCAAAACTCTCCCTTTGTCAGAAGTGACCATGGAAAGCAAAAATATTGAAGTTGTTCCTCTTTTTAAGACGTGTGTTGGAAATGAGGACACGTTATTATTATAGTTGAAAAGGTTACATTTTTATAAAGAAGGTAAACTATGTGATCATTTTTATTTCCATTACTGTTACTTGTTTGGAAGTTTCATCTATTGCTGTATTTGGCTTTTATTTGATCATCTGTAATATTCTGATTTTGTTTGTTTTAATCTCTGTGCAGGTATACTTGGGTCTTCAGTCTCACGTTGGGGTGATAAATCGTCTTTCTGATGGCTACTCTTGGACACTTCTTCAATGCATTAATGGCGAGCAGAAAGTTCATTCTGACAAGTGCTTTGTTGCTTTGAAGGCAGAGTGCAACTCAAAGCTGGCTGTTGCAATAACGATTTTGGAGGAAAGCTTTCTTTCAATGGTTGACCGAAAAACAGGCATAAACATGATACCTCAAGTCATGTACAACTGGGGGTACTACTGTTATAGAACATCCTCTTGTTTTCTTCACTTAAGCATACCTTGCTTTTTTCGTCTACCACTCATAGCACAATCCTAGGTTTTTCATAATTCTGGGTATATTCACTAGGTGAGCAATCACAGAAATATTTATATGTTTCTGAAAATCAACTCTTACAATCCATTTTCGTCCGTTTTAATTATTTTTTCCTTTCAGTAGTAAAGCGTGGCTGTATCTAGCAAGAACAGAAAGTTCAAGTTTTTCCCTCTGCTTCTCCTTCAGATATTATTTCACGTTCTTCAGTATTTAGTTTCTGTCATCTGCTGAACTTTTGTTGGTTTTATATCTGGTTTGACTAATTCCCTTATATAGGATGGCTAAATCTGCACTCTGTCTGAAGTAAACATCTCTGTGACTGTTTTCATTGCATCTTTAAAACTGGATTACCCCACTCAATAGGTTTTCATCAAGCTAAGTATGCTGAGATGGTGCAAGACTGTTATTTTATGTCCTATAACACCGTGTTTTTATGTTAACATCTCATATAAAAGCTTAAGCAGTAAGAGACGGATCACATGTATTCATTTAGATCTTGTTTTCAACACTTGAATAGCAATATTAAGCATTTTCTTGTAGTTGGAGTGCTCTATCCATTTTTAAGAAGATATTGGAGTGTTGTAGGATGTGCTTGTTGCTTGTAGTTGATGATGTTTGAACTAAATTAAGTTCAGTTCGAGAACCATATTGTACTCTTTCCTTCCTTCAGATGCTATTCAGACTTTTTTCCAAAACTATGCATGTTCGACGATAACTTGACTCTGGAACTGAAAACAATGACACCGTGTTTCTTTCAGATCAGAATTCGCACGACTAAACTATAATGGGTTCTACACTGTGGTTTTGGAGAAAGATGACATCGTGCTGTCTGTAGCATCCATCAGGTATATTGTGATGTATAAAATTGTTGACGTTTCTTCAATATACTGTCTCTGTGTACCTTTGGGTCGTGGTATCATCTCCCATCCCAAAGTTTATCTAGGACACTGTTGCATTTTTGCATCTAATATCACACGCTTCTTGGTGCTTCAATATTTGTTTAATTCGATAATTGTTCTGTTGTTCTTTACCTGTAACTTGGCAATATTTTTCATAATCTCACATTTAACCTTGATGCAGAATACATGGGGTTACTGTAGCAGAGCTGCCTTTAGTTGCAACTTGCAGCAAGCACCGTCGAAATGGACTTTGTCGGCTCCTTATTAATTCTATAGAAGAGGTGGTTTATTATCACCATTCGTAATGCAACAAGTTTCTGAAGTATTTGTTCTCCACTATGATTGTTAACTAATTTTGAACGTTGTATGCACGCTTGTGTCAAACAAAATGTGAACGGTGCATAGTCTGCACCACATTAAGTGGTTCGTGATCTTTGCAACAAGTGTGCAAGGAATTTAAATAAAAACTAAAAGCTTGACCGATTTGGAACATAGCAAATTGGGCAATGTTCTTGGAATTCAGAAAAGGAAACTTGGGGCCGCCTGGTTGATAACAGATAGCAAAAATGATAGCTTGGAGTTGATCTTCTTTAGGGGAACTCGCCATGTGATTAGGGAGATTTTTTTAATTGAGAAATCTTTCTAATTTTGTGGGTTTTTTCGGTAATTGTGTATCTCACATCTCTGTAATTTGGAGTGTTTCTTAGTGGTGGTGAAGTACCCAACAGTGATGTTTCATGATTTTTCTCCATCGCTAGATTTTCGAGCTTTAGACGAAAAGCTTGTGTTCACATTGTAATTGTTAAATGTGATGGTAGATTTTCCCTTCCACTCTAAGGCATTTCCAACATTGGGGTTCGTTTAATGCATATTATGTTTCTTCCATTTAGTTTGTGTTTATTTGGCTTGGTTCATTGTGTTTGGCATAATCATTTGTTGTAAATTTTCTTTATTTGATGGGAGCACGTCCCACAATTGGAATCTATTTATTAAAATGCCGTTTGTGAACATCTGAAATTTAAGCATTTGTTCTTTCTGAATGAGTTGCGAACCTTTTTTACATTGCGTGCCTACGTCTACTGCTTCTGTAATCATGTTACTAATTGCAGTTCAATTGTGGCTTTAGATGTTGAAGTCCTTGAAGGTCAAGAAGCTCATTGTATCTGCCGTCCCCAGTGTACTTGAGACATGGACGAAGGGTTTTGGCTTCAAACCCCTGGAAGACAACGAGAGGCAAAGTTTGAGCAAAATTAACTTAATGGTGTTTCCAGGATCCATATGGCTGAAGAAGCCTTTGTATCAGAATACCGTTGATCAAGAAAAAGGTTAGGATTCTTTGTATTTGAGATTTTGTTCATCTTTGTATAAAGAGCATGTTTGCTAAGCTTAAAAGTAAGAAAAAAGTAACATACCGAAACAAGTTGGGAAAGTAACTACGGCAAACATGCACTTTATCACTTTCCATTGTCTGAAAAATGAAGTATCTCCTCTTTCTACTAACACGTTTAACATATGCGCATGTATGTTCAAGACACCACCCATATTGCGACAGGATCATCCGATGAACAAGAGGGCATATGACTGCTATCTGGATTTATCTGTTCAAGAAGCCAAAACCGGGACAGAAACCAAAAATGGTAACTATATCTTCAGTCCAGTGAAAAACAAGATTTTTGCGCTTTTCGATTTTGAAGACTAAAAACTTTTCCCTGATGAAGTGCTTTTATTTTCAGGAGGTAGCCAACTTGAAGTAGTTCCCTATACATAGCCCAAGGAGATGTACACCTAGACAGAGAGGCAATTGTTTGTAAATGCAGAAAAAGCAGTGTATTAGACCAGAATGTGAAATCAAATTTTTAACATGAATTCTGAAACAGATCTTGATTTGCAGTTCAAAATCCTTTTTGTTTTTTTTTTTCATAACTCAGCCATTTTTCTTCTATTTCACTTGTTTTATCTGCTTTGAGACACCCCCAAACAAAGAAAAATAATGATATTCAACAGCAGTGGCAATGGTGATGAATAGCACAGTCATTGCTGATGGGGTTACCGTCACATTGTTTAATGAATAAAAATACATAACCTTATTTGACAATGTGGTCGTGGTCGTGCCGTCGTGGTCTCAGTCTCATGTAGACGGGTGATAAATAGGATTACTAAATAAAGAAATCTACACTAAACACTAGCTTCTACGCCATCTCTTTTTTGTCATTTTTTTTTTTGGGTGTTTTTCCCCCACTCTAGAGGATGTGCTTATAAACTTAGCCGAACATGCGAGTCCTTTAGGATTATTTATCAACACAATGATAAGTCGATCAAGTAGAGGTTTAGTAAATCAATCATGCTACTTGTACAATTTAATTTAATTTTTTTTTTTTAACAATTTTGGTTCACAATTATATTTGGCAACATCACATTTATTCATTTCAAAAACTATTTTTAAAATTAATGGTCCAGATTTTGATAATATCAATGCTGTCATACATCATTGTCAACCATAATTGTACAAATAGGTTAATTCTTAGCCAATATAAGATTGTTGAATTCTGAGTTCTATACCGAAAATGTAAATATTTTCTTAATTATATATTAATTATGTTCATTAATACGAATAAAACGAGATTATTAATTGGCAAAAAAAAATTCATCTTGTTAATATGTGTTTTTCATTGTAATTACTTTATAATTTAAAGTTAAAGTCAAATATTAATATTAATCACAATTATTACTCATTTATTATCTATGCATTTTGTGTGATCTATTACTCCTCTTTATTATAATCTCAACACATTTTTTTTCCAAACAAGTACTAAGGGTTTGTTTGGGAGGGATTTTTCTAAGTCCTTTTTGGTGTGAATTAAAAGTAATTTTTTAGTAGATTTTGATAAAAGTTGAAGAAATGTGTAGTTAAAAATTTGTGGATTCCATAAAATATATAATTAAAATTAATTGTTGACTTTAATTTAAATAAAATCTAAATTTATTCTTATCAGACTGGGACTAAAATCTTCTCCTTATTCGTAACTTTTTCTTATTTTTTAATTCCAGAATACCCTCTACGTTTTTGTTCTACCCAATCATCTCTAGTTTCAACTATTGTCGCACTTCAAAACGTAATGAACTTTTCATCATAGCTGGATGCGACTTTACTCTAAAGAGAGCTTTGAAGAAAAATTTGCAACGTACACAAAACTCCTTTGCTCCCTCCACCTCCTTCCCTCGCTCTTCCTCTCTCTCTCTCTGAAACTTCTGTTTGTCAGTATAAGATTTTTATACATCTATGTATTCGAATTATTGCACTCAATGCCATTTCTAATTTGCATAATTGAATCGAAAGAAGAAGCTTCAATTTCAAAAATCTCACTCAAAAATCTAAATCCTGCGGGTTTATGATCTAATCCCTTTTTTCCTTTTTAAAATTACCCAAGAAAATCCATTATCAGTAAACTGGAAAATGCCACCTAAATTATTTCATGCGCGTCCATCTTCTTACAGCCGCAGATCAAAGTTCTTGATCTTCTGTCTAGTCATTGGACTTTCGGGTTTTATCTTAGGCTTTTTCATGATTTCACGGCCGAATTTGGGGTATAAATGTGAATACAATAAGCCCCTATCGGTTTCTGTGACTTGGGATAGGTCTTCTAGTAGTGGTGGTAGTGGAGAGGTGATTTCTGATGGGGGGCAAAAAAGGTACAAAGTGATGGGCTTTGTAGGCATACAAACGGGGTTCGGATCCACAGGTAGACGACAGGCGTTGCGGAAGACTTGGTTTCCCTCTGATCAAGGAGGCCTTCAACGGTACTACTAAACTCTTTTTCATCTCGGTTTTAATTTTAATTATACCTGATGCACTTTTCTATGCCTGTATAACTTAGATATGCTCAAAATTGAGAAAATGTGAACTGATATATGAAAAATGTGGGCTTTTTAGCATTTGTTTGTTTTATTTGATTGGAAATGGATTTTTTTATTTTATTTTTTGGGTACATCCATGCTTGGTTTCTGTATTGTTTGGATATTTTCACTGTGTTTTTTTTAGAATAATAATGTTTTTGTATTAAATAAAGGAAAAAAGTAGCCTCTTTTCCTATTTTTTGTATAAATGAGAACTTGTAGATTAACATTCTAACTAAGTCCTCGTTCATATTTTTCAACCCCAAGATTCTTGTTGTTGTATGCAGTTTTAGTAGAATGGTTGTTGATATGAAAAAGGTAATGTTCTTATAAAGGCCTTGTAGATATGTGGAATTATTAGTCCAATCAAATTTCTGGTCCATAAGTTATGAGTCTCTAAGGGGCTGTTCTCTTTGTGTTTCAGTTTTGTGTTTTGAGTTTTGAATTCATTTTGTGTTTTGTGTGATTCAGTGTCCATTTTGAGATTTTTGTTGTATTTTAAGTTTTGAGTGTCCATTTTGAGATTTTTGAAAATGTGTTCTTTTTGGCATTTTGAAAAATTGTTTTGAAAACGCCCAAAACGCGTTTTGAAAATTTTGACTTGATTATAACTGAAAACATCCAAAATGACAAATTTGTCGTTTTGAGTTTTCTTTACAAATTATTAATTTGTTTTCAAAAACGCTTTTTCGAAAATGGGAAAGAGAACGCGTTTTCACTGTTTTGGAAAATCGAAAACAGAAAACGGCTTGAAAATGGTAAAGAGAACAGACCCTAATTGTTTCTTATTCATATATGAAGTACCATTTCATTAATTACTTGCTTGGAATGACATGTAGGTTGGAAGAATCCACAGGCTTGGTTTTTAGATTTGTAATTGGTAGAACCAGCAATAAATCGAAGATGTCAGAGCTTAAGAAGGAAGTGGCAGAATATGATGATTTCCTGCTATTAGATATTGAAGAGGAGTATAATAAGCTCCCGTATAAAACGTTAGTACTGACTTATTATAAAAGGATTCTATGCACTTGTTCTCTATAATTTACTCTGCCCTTGGCTGTTTTACAGTATAGCTTTCTTTAAAGCTGCCCATGCCCGTTATGATTCTGATTTCTATGTTAAAGCTGATGACGACATATATTTACGACCAGGTGATTGTAGGAATTCTATCTAGATTTAAGATTTTTGTGTGCATCAGATTTGTTTATTCAACTATTCACTTTTATTTGCCTATTATTACAATATCTTACCTATAATTTCTTCCTGAGCAGATCGTCTTTCATTGCTATTGGCTAAAGAGCGTCCTCATTCACAAACATATATTGGATGCATGAAGAAAGGACCAGTTTTCACTGACCCAAAGCTAAAATGGTTAGTCAAAAAATCAGTATGTGATATGTGTTCTTGCAGTTTATTTGTTGTTTGTCATTTGCTTGTCATTTAACATGGTGATGTGCAGTAATTTTTAATCAGCATTTAACTTGGCCTACTTAAGTTCTTGAAAATTCCGAAGTTAATTTTTCTCTTGATACTGTACTCCGTTTCCGTCATATTAAAAATTGAAAGAGAAAAGGTTTGATTGCCATTTTACATGGTCTTTCAAATAAAAATGCCCTTTAGTTGGCTTCATAGATTAGAGGAACAAAGATTTTCCTAACTATATTGTAAATTTTTAGGTAAAAGCTTAGTGGTGTGAGGTTGAGGAGAAGATCAAAAAATAAATAAAATAATTGAACGCCCCACCCAATCTCTGAAAAATGGGAACAAGTTGAGGGAAGTGGCTTCAATCCCCTATTATGTTAAATATTGTGCATATGAAGAGCATAAGTGGTGGAATAGATGTATACAAAATGAGGATACACCATATTGTGCATGTTGTAGAGATGAAGGTACTACAAACCACCCCCCATCCCCCCCCCCACCCCCCAAGGAAAAAATAAAAAGGAAATTTAATAAATAGCTAATCAAAATAAAGACAAAAATGGAGAGTGACTGGTTCTATGCACTATTTTTTTCCAGCTATGAAGTGATTGGATTGCTTTGATTCATACAGGTATGAGCCACTATCGCATTTACTTGGGACAGAGTATTTTATTCATGCTTATGGTCCAATATATGCTCTATCTGCCGATGTTGTGGCAAGCTTGGTTGCTTTGAGAAACAACAGGTGAGTGTCCTTTTGATTATGTTTCCAACGAATACCTTTCTTCAGCTGGTTACCTAAAAATTGTCTTGTCTTGCCTTGCCTTTGTGTTAAACACGGTACTGTAGAATAGATTGCTAATGTGGCCTTCTCTTTTTTCCCAACCTGAATGGAACTAGTTTTTTGAAACTGAGAAGCTGGACAAGTGTTCTCTGACCATCATTATGATATTTATTTAGGGGACCTTGCACACAAGGGGTCTGTGGGAGCAAACTTAACTTTGAATTGAACTTAGGAAATGGCATATTTTAGTTGTTGCGGACCATCATCAATTGGAAATAATCTTTTCAAAAGGCAGGAAAATTTATTGACGGGAACAATAGATATTATGCGAGCAGCAAAGGATTGCTAAATATTGACAGTGGAAATAGGGGAATGTAGCCATAATAATATTGTCCAGTACAATTTAATATAATATTTCGTGGTTCGAAAATGTCGGATCTCATCTAAATCATTACTTGTCTGGATTCCGAGCATAATAATAATGCCAAGTACAATTTAATTCTACGTACTAAATATAAATTTAGGGGAATTTAAGCTTCGTCGTGCAGCTAGTCAAGGTAGTGATTACTTGTTGACCTCACAGCAATAGGAGGATAACGAGGTCATCATTCTATGCCACTGCCATCACAGGATGATGGCTGCCTCTCTGCAGTCACAATATCTCTCTCGTATGGTTTCTGTTACACTTAAAAGAACATTTCCTGTAAAATCACATATCATTGGCTAGGCCTTGAGGCCAGTATGTCTTTCATTTGTGTCTTATTGAACGCCATTTTATATTTCTTAATGTAGGGAGGGGAAGGGACAAGACATCAGGGGAGCAGGGAGTAGGTCTGGGGCGCATAGGGTGGGTGAGTGAGGAAGAGATGACTCTTGGAAGGTAAAGGTGAAAGTGGAGGTTATTTTTAATAAGGTTAAATTGAACATTTGAGGTATAAAGAAGTTATTTTAAAAGACAATGTTGAAGGTGGGCATTTTTTACTTTACCCATGTCAGCTTACAAGAGGGCTTACATGAGAATATTTGTTTTGGGTTAACTTGAGTTTTTTGTTTCTTTCATCTGGAATGATCCTCCGCTGTGCTGTGGGTTAGCTAAGTGCTACTTTCTCTTTCAAATAGTTTCTGCAGAATGTAATTACGGAATACTGATGGAGAGAACCGATTATGTATGATTAATTCAATTTTCATTCATTAGTTATTTAAATCATTGCTTATTTGCACAAGATGATACCGTGGGATTCCTTTTTAATTTCTGGGCTCTAAGCCTCTGATTCAAAATATTTACTTGTGTTTGATACACAGTTTCCGGATCTTTAGCAATGAAGATGTTACCATTGGTTCATGGATGCTTTCAATGAATGTCAATCATGAGGATAATCGGAAGCTATGTGAACCAGAGTGTACGCCCTCATCTATAGCTGTTTGGGATATTCCCAAGTGTTCAGGTACGTCGTTCCTAGTAGTTCAAAAAGAGTTCTGCATAAATATTGCTCCAGGTGCTTAATTATACTCGGTAATGAATTGTTTTCGTATTAAAGCTTGATGGTAGTAATTACTAGTATCAGTGATGAATATGGCCATATACTGATATATGTTGACCATTGTTTATGAATTTTGTTGGGAATTCTTCCAATCCTCCATCTTGAATTATATTCCAATAAATAGGTTATTAACTGATTGAAGACAAACTACACCGTTCTCTACGTGGCTCACTCCAAATTGATTTTGTACAGTATAACTCGCTGTTTGTTAAACTTTGGTATAGGTGCCAATAGTACATTGCTTTGAAGTCTTAGCTATAGCATGACAATCTTGGTAATATTATGTCTAGGACTCTGCAACCCTGAGAAAAAGATGTTGGAACTTCATGAGAAAGATAGTTGTTCAAAAACCTCAACTCTACCTTCTGATGACGATGATTAACTCTCTTTGCTGCTCCTGCCAAGATTCAGGTAACTGAACCTGTGTTTCCAAGAGTGCTTTCTCCGTTGAGAAGTGAAATGTTTTTGCAGCATATATTGCCTCAGCACTCGATATCCCCTTGTACTTTATCATCTCATTAAATTTGTCAGAAGGAAATGTTGACGTAGTT
>CAIGRP010028667.1:0-15836 GCA_903798385.1 Fraxinus cuspidata | reverse complement strand
TCATAGCAGGGTATCTATAACTATAAGGGACATCCTTGGATGCTCTGGCAGGCGAAAGAAACTTGCGCCTCCGGGGCAAGTTGGGCATGGTACGTAACAAACTACCTTGTTCCCCATTCAGGACTGGTGTTGATGCAGCAGAAAGAGAGTAAGGCTGGATGTCTGCTCTAACAACACAAGAATGAAATTAGGAAAATGTGGATCGGAGCCAATAACTTGAATCACTGAAAAATGCCATGCAACCTAGGATGGTAGAAAAGTGTAAACAGGAATTTGGACTCTCAGAAGTGGACCATTTTATGAGGAATCAAATATTGTAGTGATTCACNAATTCATTTTTTTACTTAACTTAAGAGAAGAAGAAAATTTTTCGTTTAGTAAAAATGAATAATAGTAAAAGTTCTTTTTTTTTTCAAAAAAGACATATCGAAGTGATAAAAATGTAAGAAGAAGAGGGAGATCAAAATATGGTGCGGAAGAGCATTCATAACCCACAATATCCACTAAAAATATACAGAAGGGATTCACCAGATTCCAAATCGACTTGAGTATATTACAATCTAAGGTTAAGAGACGTTGAAACTTATTTACTTACTGTGACTAGACAGAGTAGTCAGTGGAGAGCAAAAGGTAACACCTCAGCATTCAGAATGAATGAAAGTGAGGTCTACTGAATCTAACGAAGTTGGAGTCCCTTTCAAGAAAGAGTAAAATGGCATGCAAAGTTGTTTAAATGACACAATTAACAGATGTCTTTTCCAATCAAATTCAGTTTAGAGGGGCACAACTACGTAGTGTTCAAGAATTTAGCTGGTTACAACAATATACTCTTCAAGCAAATGCAACACATGAAGGATTTGACAATTTGTGTTAAATAGCCAAAAAAATTTACTGATATTCTTGGAAGTGTGAGGTCAATACAGTTAGAAGTTCAAACACCGTTCAAGGTATATAGGAAAATTAGAATTATTAGGTACACATCAATGACCAACTGTGCTTATGGAGGAACTATACCAGTTAATAGTTGCAGGAACCAATTATTTTATGCAAAAGACACATAATTCATCATTAAGTTCCAAATTTCTCATACTACAGAGATTATAAGGCAAATCTGGAACCATTTAAGTTTTATACTGTGCAATTGCTCTTTATTTCATGTGGTTGTTATTTGTCTGAAAGCGTATAAACATACCTAATGATGTTTGACATTTCAGATTTGGGAGTGGAACAGGTGAAATTCTGCTGCATGAGAATACAGCCTTAGCCGGCAAGTGAAATGTGCATGATGATGCCAAGTTTTGAGACCTAGAGCCACATTCTCTGAATTTGTAGGACATGTGAATGCCCCGAGAAGTTGGAGAGCATCCACTTAGAATCATACTCCAGCACCAAGTTCAATTTCCACCTTAGAATATAAAGGAATAAGAATATTCAAATAATAAAAAGCATGCAAGACAAATAAAAACTCAATGTTGCTAACAATGCATCAGATAATGGGGACGGACGTATTACATGCACACATGTGTGAGAGAGAGTGAGTGATTCATACATACATATTGTATCTGCAGTAATAAGATTTACGTTTCTATGACACAACTTTCACGTTTCTTGCTATTGGCACTATGAAAACATGCCTGAAAACATTTAGATTGATGAAATTAAAGAAATACTCATACCAGTGCTATTTTAAATCCTTTTATGCACAAGTAGGATGATCGCAAACACACTGCACGGTGCAAATGGTATTTCTTCATGTAAGTTAATATACATAACTTACAGCAGAGAATTACTCATCAATGCATATGATTATAAATGGTCCAACTTCAGGCGTGCACATTTTTAGAAAACTATTTTTTGAGTTTTTATAATTTCTTTTGTGGGTGAGGGAGCAAGGTTACCAATTTATTTTCACAAATGCAACAATAAATTATAACACCTTTTAATTCCGACCCTGCTAGCTTTGAACATTATTCTATCCCTGTACCTCTATAAATTCCCAGTGATATCAATTGGGTACTAAAGTTAATAATTTTAACATAAAAATCAAAGAAATTCTTCATAACTCGAAACTCAGTAAGATATTACCCAACGCATTTCTATTATCTTAGGTTTTTCTAAACGAATAACGAAATGATTGTTTGCACCATTTGCAGTTCTTGCGTAGGCCCAAAGTTTTATCATAGTACTAGTATTAATTTCATTAAAATCGAATGCCAGAAACATAAATGATATTATTATTACAATATATTTCGAAGTAAATAGAAAACTCAAAAGCGTAAATTATGGAGAGAACACAAAATTAAGGAGGAAATGAAATATAGGGGAAGGGCTACGAACACCAAAAGGGAGGTCGGAACCTGGATTTTCTAGCCTGTGTTGGTTATGCCGTGAATTTCTTCTTCTCGGCGGCAAATCAATACAGAGAGAAGCAACGAGAGTGAGACTGGGAACTGAGAAGATAGATAAGGACCGTGGATATAATTTTGTTGAGCTGCCTTGGGGGGCATAAGTGACCATTTTGCCTAAATAATAAAGTAATTACTTATATATCCATCCAAACATGACCTACTTGTTTGTATTCCGGAAGTGCACTCTTATGGATCCTAGTAAACATGTAAAATGCATAAACGATTGGGAGTTCGTGTTCTCATCATCTTAGATTAAAATAAAATCCATCGTGGAGATATTCATAAATTATTCTACCGTAGTTTTTAGCAGATAACCGAATTTTGATTTAATAGTTGGGAATTTCATTTGGAATAAAAAATGTTTCATATTAATGGTTTCGAGTTCATAACCATGATAAATAAAAAATCAAGATCCGAAGCAAAAGCGCTTGCTAACATGATTGTTAGAAAGTAGTCTCTCCACCTTAGTAGATTGTCTGTGGTACTAAATTCTCTCTGTTCATGTTTCTTGCTTGTTAGTTCAAGAATCAACTGTGAATGCTACCGATATCAAATACTTAGGGGTTGTTCTCTTTGTGTTTCAGTTTTGTGTGTTGAATTTTGAATTCATTTTGTGTTTTGTGTTTTGAGTGTCCATTTTGAGATTTTTGAAAATGTGTTCTTTTTGATATTTTGAAAAATTGTTTTGAAAACACCCAAAATGACTGTCGTTTTGACTTGATTATAACTGAAAACACCCAAAATGACAAAATTGTCGTTTTGGATTTTCTTTATAAATTTTCACTTGTTTTTTGAAAATGGGAAAGAGAACGCGTTTTCACTATTTCGAAAAATCGAAAACAGAAAACGACTTGAAAATGTTAAAGAGAACATGGCTTAGTGATTAGATAATACTCAGAAAACTTTTACAAAATAGACAAAATAGTTTTTTAAAATTATATTTACAAACAATTGGGAAACTAATTGTTATAATAATGTTTAACATTTTAATTTTTTTTTATTTTGCATATAATAAAATTTCAATAAAACTTGTATTGTTCTCATTTATTAATTGTCAACCAAAAATTTCAATATGTTAAAAATATTCGATGTATTTTAACTGAAAATAATCTCTCCATACATTACAAATTCATAAATTGAAAATAAAGTAAATTATTTAAGCACTTTAGCGTTGCTCAAGTAAAGAAAAAAAAAATACGTATCATAAAGATGGTCAGAAACAAAAAGCCGAAAAAATTATGTAGTTCTTTTTTGAGCTTAGCCAAGCATGCATCCTTTTCTTTAACAGGCATGTTGAACAGCGTCCTGTTCTGTCAACAGTCCCAACACTTCACGACTTCAAGCTGCAATGCACCACAAGAAGAAAAATAGAGTAATCTAATACAGCACTGTACAATAATACAAAGACTCTATAAGAACTCTCCAACATAAACACAGGTAACAGCTACAGATTGGTACATACATCACCGAGTCGTATAAGCAAATTTATAACAAGCCATACATTGACCACTGCCAGCTAATTTACTCCTATAACAGTATCATGCTTCAATTTGATCTCGACAGAAGGATACAAGACAGCAGAATACAATTCCATTCTGAACCAAAATATGGTCGACATACTGAACCATGACCAAACTCGAAACATACTTTTAGTAGGATTTTACAGACTTTCTAAACAAGGTCTTCCTGCAGCCATAATCCAAGAAAATCTTCCCTCGCTTTTCCTTTTTTGCAGATTCCAGTCCTACTCAAAAATCTCAAATCACATTGCATAAATGACCTCTCCACTGCTGTCAATATCAATATCAAGATCATTGTCGGAATCCAGGTCTTCCATGTCATCGTCCATCATGCTCAGGTTGTACAAACCAGCGGGAGGTATAGTTGCCTCTGAGATTATCTGCATGATGACTTCCAGACTCTGCATGGGCTGGTCGGGTTCTTCAAACTGGTTTCCCATCGTCCTTTCATCCATTAGATCTGCCGGAAGGTTCTTCAGGAACCACAAGTGATTTCGAATCTCCGGGATGGTGATGCGCTAGCAAGGAATATGTCATAATAGCATATGAGAACAGTGACAAAAATTTATAATGCAAATACTCAATCCACGTGAAGAACCACAAGGCAGCCGTTTATAAAAATTAACTTGACTATGAAAAATGAAATGTTACACTTCTCAATTTCACAACAAAGATAAAAGTATATTTCTCGAAGCTGGAATTGCTTACTTGTGCAGGGTCTGCAACAAAGATCCGCGAAATTAGCTGCCGACATTCCTCAGAAATTTTAACATGTTCTGGAATGGAATACTGAACATTTAAGATTCTATGAATTGTCTTTCGGAAGTCCTTAGGTTCTTCGGGATCCTCAAATGGATAGGCACCTACTAGCATCACATATAAAGTGACCCCGCAGGACCATACATCTGCAATCTGAAGCAGTGGCATGATTTGCAATTCAACAGCCAGCAATATAAAGATCTACATATATAAGTAATCTAGAATGGAAAATACCTCTTGTACATAACTATTTACATAATGTTTTACATAATGATAAGGTGTCAAAATGTAAGTGGGGAAGTTATTTGATTGATGAGATTTTCATTCAGTTAAATTTTGCCACATCATTTGTTGGTAAACCATTATGTAAATTGTTATGAATATGTAGCACAACCCATCTAGAATATTTGGGGGATGGGGTTATTTTCAGAAAAAACAAAAAAATCAGCTACCAAGTTATTACTTGAATTTGTCCCCTCAAGGATTAGTTTCTTGTGGTGGTTGTCTCAAGGATTTGGAAAGAAAATATACATTGTCAGCAGTCCCAAACTCAAATTTATGCAATTGATTTGCCCAACTCCATTCTGGTAAAAGTTACATCAAATATGGAAAGCGATGAAAGACAAATTATACTACGTCTCCCCATCCTCCCTCTCTCAATTTATTGCATATTTGGGGTTTAAAAATCAACTAATTCAGGCCCATAGTTCCTAGGTTCCAGTCCTGCTAAAAATGTGGGCAACCTTTTTGATATTGCATAAAAATTGTTTTCCGGCATGGTTTGTTTTAGAAAACTCTCTATTATATTCAACAAATGAATTTAAATACTAGGTTCTCTATCAGTTTCATTAACAGTCACTCCAGTCCATTCTGAATTATACATCAATTTTCTACTTCTAGTTTTACTACTACTAGTTTTAATTTATTAACTTCCAATTTTGAGAATTAATTGATGTTTTCCGTTGAATGGCTTTCACATCTTCTCAAATTGTTAACTATTTTTATGGAGATCTAATTATGCCAAATAGTAGGATATAGAGAACCAAAAACATTCAGGATCAATCATCTAGAACTTGCAGTAGTTTTATAACTTAGAGGAGAGATATACTACAAATTTGTGAGATATCTTGTACAGTATTATTGACTCTAGCATTAAACATGTCACTGGAGTATTGACTAAAATGGACATCAAAAGAGAAGTCAGTGGTTTAATGCAAGTGCAATACCTCAAGTGTAAAAGTAGAGTTGAGTGCCACTGAACCAACCTCTTCAAAATTAGCTTACAGTCTACAATCTGAATCAATTTTACTTGAGAGAACTATAGATTATGTAATGCTGCTAGCATGATTTTGTACCTAGAGTTTTTCAGTTTGTACTCTTAAATTGTTCCCGTATGAATGAGAACAGATTTCCATGGAAAGTGGGGTTGGTAAAACATCTTTTTTCATTCCCACATCGTTTTATTCTGTGATACACTAGCTGCAAACAAATGTACAAGGCCCTCAAAATTAAGCACCACTAATACCATGGGATGGAAGAAACATAAAAACAACATTGGTCCATGCACGATAGATTTAAAACTTCACCTTCACCCAGAACAACTCGAGATGATCAATTAAGAAAATTGGAAGAGAAGTCAGTTGGGTCTTCATAATGAAATAAAACAGGTGATAAAGATATCCAAGCAGACGATTACACCTCACAGATCTTATAGGAGTTCATAGGGATTTTTTTTTTGTCAATGCAATTGAGAATACGAATATAAATATCATATAAGAAGTAATTGAAAAATTCTTGTGAGAGCACCCATTTTATGCTCCATATATCATATATGCCTACATCCCAACCCCAGATGGTGAATTAAGAAACTTCCAAACAAACATCAAGAAATAGGGAAAGTTTTCAGTACAATGTCATACCAAAACTACGCGAAACGATATCCAAATATTTCATTAGCTTATATCTGAAATCCACATCCATATGTTCTTAGCATATTTTGTTGTTTCTACCATGCATGAATATAAATTATCGTAACCATATTCATGATGTATAGTGTGAAATTCTGTCAAAAACAGAGTGAATGGTTTTACCTTGCCATCATATTCTTTCCTAAGTAACACCTCAGGAGCAATATACGCGGGAGTTCCAACAGTAGATTTTGGTTGTGAATGCAGCAATGAAGACTGTGAAGAACAAGGTATACACGGTTGAAAAAGGACATGGTAGATAACTATGAGATACAAAGCAAATAAACATAAGCAGCGTTTTCTGTATTAACTGAAAGCTGATCAAAATACAATCATGACAATCCATAAGCAATACCTTAGAATACCCAAAATCACAGATTTTGAGTCTTGGAGCAGGGCTTCCATCCAACAGTGTGTTTTCCAGCTTCAAGTCCCTATGACATATTTGCTTCATCAAGAAACATAAGACTGATCCTTCAGTTTATTTCCAATTAATACAGGCAGAAAATGATCATAAATAATAAACGACTTTTCAACTAAAACATTAGAATACCATTGAATGGCAGTAACTGACTCCAGATATAAGTTGTTGAAAAAAGAAGCGAGCCTGCCCCAGAAACGGAAGTAAATATCATCAGTCACAAGCGTGCTGCATGGAACAACAGAATAATAGCAATTTAATTATAAGAACCTCATCCTCGTTGAAGCGTCCCGCATTGCATTTGCAGATTCGCTCAAAAAGCTCTCCTCCAGATGCATACTCCATGACAATGGCCAAATGAGTTGGTGTTAGAATGACCTAACGTTGGATGTCGAAAATGTGACAAATAAGAAAATACAACGTCTCAGAATCATATAAATGTGGCAAAGGGATAATCAGCAGCAGACCTCTTTGAATCTAACAATATTAGGGTGCCTCAAAGAACGGTGATTGATAATTTCTCTCTGAACATTTTCATCTATCTGCAATAAACATTATCAGGGGGTCAATGATTGTTTTAAGTACAAAATGATATTAGAGAAATATAAAGAAGTTCAGGTATAGAAGATATCTCATGAAGCCAACACCAACACTGCCGGTGAAAAAGAAATACTTCGTGGAATATCAAAGTACAACTTTTGGGCATTTCATGGAGGGAATAATGGAAAAACAAGAAGTTGTCAGGAATAGTGCAGCTATTTATCAGAAGCAAGAAACTTGCTGATTAGCCACAAAGTAGTCAACCAATCGCTATACAAAAAAGAAGCTCAAACGAATAACAAATTACTCTTACCAAATTCTTGCCACTCTGTATAAAATAAAAAGGAGAATAAATATATGTAATGGCACCAAAATTAAATTTTGACTATTTATAGGTTATAGGCGTTCTTGTGATTATTGTTTTTTAACTCCTTCACTAACTCCAATTTTTATCATACGTGGTGGAGCACACTTTGATCTCAACTATATCAACAGCACCCTGTCAAAGTCAAAGCAAGACTTGCTAAACAAAATAAAGATAAAATCATCCTGCTTCATACAATAAATAAATCGCATTCCTACGCAGAAACACCACACAAATGAAGCAATTGTAAGCCAACAACGTCCAGACCATGTTTGGCATTGGAAAATCAGGCTTCATCAAATAACTCCAATAGTAATAAAAATGAAATTTTCTTTTGAGTTCAGTTCCTAGACCAAAACATTACATGACAAACTTAGAATCAGCAAGTTGTGATTTTTGGCAGTTACTTATTAGACAGTCTACATATATTCCAGTTTGATAAATATATTAATCACAAGATGAGTTTTTAGTTTGGCCCAATTCGTAGCCAAAACTGGTTCAAGAGCATTTCAGATGGTGCTATAAGCATAAGACCAAGGCCTAGCTCAAGTGGTTAGAGTGAAGCCTTACCAGGCAAATGACCAGTGAACCTCCTTTTGTTGTGTGTGTGTTGGGGGGGGGGGGTTATCCTTTCATCCCTTTTTAAAAGATTAGAAATGTGGTGCTATAAAAATGGTCGAATTTTCTCCTCCAACTATCATGATCTCAAGAAGCCCTGTTCATTCCTTCTCTTCATGGGCATAATATTTTCCTGAACTAATATCATAGATGCCGACAATCTAATAGAACTTTCCACAAGCAAGCAATACTGAGCTACATGAATGAAATTTCTAACCCACTCCAAAGGCATTATGAAGTAGCATGTGGTATCTTGATTGCATCCTGAGCTGTGGTGGTTGCTCTTTTATTGTACAGTGTACTAGTTATTGAAATCTTCATTTACAACAAAATACTTCGTTCACAATGTAAAATGTATATATGCATAAAAGAATCATATGAATCTTATGTAACAATCAACTTTGGCCATAAAATTCTAGAAGTGCAATCATCGGAAAATTGGTTCTACAAAGAACTATTTCAGGGGAGGCAGTGATATGGACCAGTGAATTATGATATACTGGCTCTTATCTTGCTAAGACCTCAGAGGAAGAAAACTTCAAAAAAAAAAAAGGCACAACTGCATAGGATATAGCTAGTAGTAATTTTATTAATCTGTTCACTTGCTTTTTTCAGCTAACAAGTTTGAAGACAATGTCTATCTTATTTTAGAAATCATTTAAGAGAAATATTTCCTAGAAAAAATTACAACTGTAAACTAGAAAATGAAAATATAAAATCTAAGGAATTGTAAATGTTTCGGAAAATAGAATTATCCGTGTTTGTACCAATTAAGATAATTGCATACAAAATCAGAGCTATTTCAATATTACTCAGAAACAATTTTCAACAGTAGAGAAAACAAAGTACAATGAACATGAGTTGCTATTGAAAAATACTAATCTCACCCGATCGCCTTGTTCAATATACTTAGCAGCAACCAGCTCATTGTCTGTTTATCCTTCAAGAGCCGGACCCCCCTCCCTTTAATTACCTCCTCCAATATCCCTAATAAATTAGTATCGATCGCTATAGTGCACAATTGGCACACTACCTGTGCCCCTTCTTATTGACAGCCAATCCATTTATCTGATTAACTAGTAGTACAATCCACTACCTATATAATTAGAAAAAGTAACCACCGAGAAACATCAGCTGATGAAATTGGAAGGAGATCTGCAGTGATAAGGCGGTTTTGCCCATGGTCATTTTTTTAAACGAGAAGCAACATATTGGAAGAAAGGATGGGAGTTGCAGATGTATTTTCACTTTTCTTGAGAGCACGGGACACTCGATGATCGATGGGATTGATGTGTGTTCTACTGCATTCTATTATAAAGCAATTGGAGAGGAGAAGAAGAAGGGGATGCTGACATCACGATGTCGTTTTGCAGTAGCTGAAAACAATTAAGCGACGATGTTTTCATCTCAAGAAAAAAAAAATTGGTCTTACACATTTATGCTTCTTTTCAAGTGTTTTCTTCTATAGTTTTTATTTCATTCAAAGGGTCAAATGACGAAAGTATCCCTTGTTTAAAAAGTCTTTGGCGTGAATAAAAATGATAAGCAAGAACTTCAAGTTCAGAAAAAAACAGATGTCCTGATACTCATAGTAGGTCTCGTTTAACATGGAAGATTTATCATCTTAAGCCCATCAGATTGGTGGAAAATAACTAATTACCAGCAAAATTAAATCTTGATCTTCCATTTTTGTGACATGTCTGCCCAACTTACTATATGAGCACTTAATTTATTTGATTCACTCTTTCACTGAAATTAATTTCTTGTGATCAAGAAGAGTGGAATAAGAGGATCAATACAGTCAATCACATATTAGTAGGGAATAAGCTTTATTGTATGGAGTGGAGTATCACATTGACTAATTTAATATTAATTTTAGAGATATGCCTCAAAACGGTACCGTAGCTAAGCTCAGAAGGGTAATTCCAAATATTAAGTGAGACCTCTTCAACTAAGTGGTCACATCCACACCATTTCGGTTTATGCATCATCTCACATAAAATGTTGTTTTTTCCCTGGGTTACAACGCACTTGTGTCCTTTATTAACTTCACTTCAATCTACTAACATCAGTCCTACTTCCTATATAGCAGCTCCGCTCTATGTAAATTGCTTTTACCTAGATGATGTGAATGACACAACCATCTTCATATTGATAGCCTTAGTGTTGAAAAAACCTGTGCTAAAATTATGCTATTCACAGTGAACGTCATATAATTTGTGTAAAGCAAGAACCTAGCTAGCAAGGGAGAGGTTTCCAAAAATTATAGAAGGAAAAGGAGTTTTCATAGTTACATGGATCTGGATCAGACAGTGGTCCTGTAGCAGTCATGACTCTCAGGACTTTAACTCCAAGGGCCAATCGTGGCACCATTAAATTATGCTATAACATTGCCCTCACTTCACTTCAAGATGCTATTTACCAATAAGTATAGGAAAAGCTACTTTTTGAGTGAAATACTTTGTATATGAAGAAATTCTGAGCCACCAATCAAGAATTGACCCGAGTTCCATTAAATTATAGTTTGCTATTAGTCGTGTTGTGGGATTTTCAATCAAGTAAGCGGATAAGTATGCATCTGGTTTTGTTCACAACAAATAAAATATGACTAAAAGATGCAAAGAGTTTGGACGGGGTCTTCCTAAGAATTCTGTAGGACACTGATCATGTCAGCTGATGACCAGCTATCATAACTATTAGACAAATACAGAATAACAGTTAATGTGATATCTTGAACATTATATCATGAGGTTAGCAAAGAAAATCTATAATGTGGAAGAAATAACCTACTAGTCCTCAAAGAAAGAGTTTATGATAAGACTTGCATCCTAAAGGTATGTACGATAGGAGTGGAAACAAGATGTAGAGGAAATACAGAAGGTAGAATGAGAAAAAAAATTTGTTTTTCCACTGTTTCCGTTGGAAGGAGGGGGGAGGGAAGAAGTACAAGGTTGAAAAGAACTTATTTTTCCTTCAGTTTAAACATCGTGCAAGATACATTAATTCAGAAAATTCCGATTATCCACTTTCCTTTCACAAAAGAAAATAGGAATAACTTTTCTCCAACATTGCCATCCAGAGAACTTTCCCTCTTACAGAAGATGCCTATTATGCAAGCAATCTTAGATTCTTAAAAATACACTCTTACTGTCTCAGTAATGTACCGACTAAAGTAAGCGACTTTTCAGTAGCAGTGTCAGCACTCAATTAGAAAATGTCTATCTAAGCACAGAAGTCAGGGGCTCGGCAGTGGCCTCATCACCCCAATCCCCTTTCCCTTTATCCCCCAGAAACAAAAAAGAGACTCGTTTCGAAGAAAAGACCTAGCCTCTATTCGTGTTTCCTAAATAATTACTAAAAATTCATTTTCCTATCAAAGTCAAAGTCAAACATTAATTTTAACCTTTTGTGCGACCTAGCAATATTCCTCCTAAAATTTACTAATAATTTTTGATGAACAGAGGCCAAGAACTATATGTATGTGTGCGTGCGCGCTAGCTCTAGAGCTTGTGTACACACATCTGCATCTATGGCCTTCAAAACTTGAGAAACGCTTTATTGGTACTTAATGAAATGAAAATTTCAAGAAATAAAAAGGTTTTAATTAGTAAGAGAAAAAGTAGAGTAGATTGAATAACTTCTATCAATTTTTTTCTTTTTTCTTTTTTATTAATACAGAACTTCTTCCTTTCTCCCCCGGTATTTTCTCTCACCCTCCTAAAAACACACATGTACTCACACAGAAAAATGCTCATCAAATAGTCCAGTTTCTGTATCTACTTTTTGTGTAAAAATAACCCTTTCATTGTTTCTCTTAGCGTACATGTTTTTTATGGAGTTACAAATCCACCTCATACTTGTAGAAAAGAAGTTTAGATAAGCAAGCTGGATTCTTTGTTGGGTGTATTAAGTATTAGCTTCCTAATAAGCTCGTACACTGATTTGTGTAGCAGTAAATTGTGCAACATGTGTAAATATTTTCCACATTAATGTCAGTGAATAAAGTATATAACACAAGTGCAGGGCTGTTATGTAGTTACTAATTGCTTCAGATTAAGTTTATTTTTAGATCTATTTGAGACTATTTTTTGCCCAAAATGCATCTTGGAATGGTATTTTGATAGAGAATGTGTGGTTAAAAAATAAGGAAAAGATTTGGATTTGCGTGTAATATTATTTTAATGAATAATGTGCGGTTAAATATGAGAGAAAAATGTATTTTGAAAATAATGGGACCAAACAAATGCTAAATAAGCTGAATATGGTACAGATCAATCTTGTTTGAAAAATTGCCAAATGAAGCCCTTGAAAAGTCTGGCGCAATATAATTATCAATTTACAAAGATTGACATCCCTAACTTCTATCAGCTCTCGAGTTGAAGATGATATTAATCCTATTTAAAGTAATCGTTTTACAGTGTTATCTTACCCGAAAAGGTAAAAAACCAAATATGTGCCTCAAAATCGGAACCTAAAATGCTTAATTCTAGAGGAATTGAAAAAATTCCCTGAACTAGACATTCTAAATTTGCACCAACAACAATAATTACGTACCGAATCAAAGCGTCTCCAGTATTTACACAAAACTCAGTTCCAAAAGCAGATAAAGACGAGCTAAAGTACAGGAAAATTGATTTTACGCAAATCACGAAACTGACCTTGTCGCCTCGCTCAATATACTTAACAGCAACAAGCTCTTTTGTCTGCTTATCTCTCATTAGCCGCGCAACCCCGAAATTACCCGACCCGATGTCTCGAACTAAATCGTATCGATCACTATCGTGCATGATCGGCATATCCATTCCCGGACCAACTGTTACCTGCGCCCGATCCATTTACCCGATTGAGAAATATGAGGTCTTAAGCCCAGCTTCAATTGATGAAACTCAGTTCATTCACATTACTCAGTAGTCAGTTCCCTAAACAACCACGTTTTTCTATCGGCGGTGAATAGTTATCAGCTCGGCCGATCGGTAGAATTTCGGTCTAGGTTTTTAGGGAAATAATTGACTGATTAAGAAAGTGTAAAAGGCGGTTGTTTTAGTACTTTCACTCTTTAGAGAGAGAATTTCTTGGTTGTGGTCGGCCAAGGATCAGTCAGATTAATCTCTCTTTTCTCTGTCGTAGGTGATGAGGAAGAATGTATGACTGATGACACGATGTCGTTTCCTCAAGCTGGACGACGTTTCTCTCTTTTACAATTTTATTTATTATATCCATTCTAATTTTGGCTAAGCCATGTTTGAGAACCACTGGAACTCAACTTTTTTTTCTTCTCAAATTCATATTCACGCACTCTAACAATAAAATAATATTTTACACGTAAATTCAAAACTTTTCTCAATTTTTAGTCAGACATTTACCAAAAAGAATCACTATTTTAAAACTCATTTCTTCCAAAAAAAATTCATTTTAATGGCTCTTAGGAGTCGAGTTCAGTCGAGTCGAAGAAGTGCTCGTCCCACCTGAACATCGCCATCTTAATGTCAACATTGATTGACAAAATCATGTGAAGGGAAGTGTGGTTTTTCAGGGATGTGGATAGATGGTGGTCCAATAAAAAATAGTCATGAATCCTCACTTCATTAGTTTATTGTGATGGTCGGCACAAGATATTTTCATTAGCTAAGCAGAAAATAATTGTAAATTCCGCGGATCTTCTAAACAAAGAAAAGACAACTCTTTCCAATTAAAGCAATAAAGTAGCGAAGACCTCCGGACGATATCGACCGTCGTTGATGGTTGTTAAAATAATTTGGAGAATAGTTGGCCTAAACAATTGAAATATACGAGCTAACTTGTTCGATGTATAATGTATCACACGTATGTTGGTTGTTAAAATAATTTGGAGAATAGTTGGCCTAAACAATTGAAATATACGAGCTAACTTGTTCGATGTATAATGTATCACACGTATATTTTTTGGACTATTTATTTCTAATGAAATAGAAATGAAATTTATTAAACTTTTTAAGACGATATAGGGCTCTTATTGACTGATTAGGATGGTTTCGATCTGATGCCTTTGAAATTTATCACATCCTTTTTTTTTTTCAGGCGGTGGTTGGGGTCGGGTGCGGTTGTTGCTGCGAACGATGGGTTGGGTGCGATTTTGGGAACGGTGGTGGGTCCGATTTTGGGAACAACGAAGCTGCTGCGCACGCAGCACCACAATTTTAGGTTGGTGGTAGGTCCGATAGCAGCGCAATTTTGGGTGTTTCCGATTGCTGAGAACGATGGTGAGAATGGTGCGGTTGCTGTGAACGGTGGGTTGGGTGCAGTTGTTGAGAACGGTGCGATTTTGGATTGGGTGCAATTTTGGGCGTTTTTAATTTGGGTTGGGTGAAGTGGTGGTTCTGTTGCGGCCTGCTACGATTTGGTGGTTGGTGGTGTTCTGCTGTAGTGGTGGTTTTGGTTTCAGGTGGCGGCGGTGGTTGGTGCAGGCGGCGATGGTGGTAGTCGGCTGCGATTTTTCTTGATTTTCTGTCGTGATGCTGCAGTGGTGGTTTTGGTTTCAAGCGGCGGACTCAAAACGCGTTTTAAAAATTTTTGCTTTATTTTAATTGAAAACATAAAAAATAACAAATTTGTCGTTTTGAGTTTTCTTTGTAAAATTTAAATTTTTTAAAATGCATTTTAGAAAATAGGAAAGCGAATGTGTTTTCATTGTTTTGAAAAATCGAAAACAGAAAACGGCTTGAAAACATCAAAAAGAACATGCCCTAACTAATTTGTGCCTTGGAAAAGAGGCAAAAATTTATTTAAAAAAAAAACAACACGGACTAGGCAGTTAAGCATCTGGCCTAAAACTACAGACTTCATCGGGCTGTCAGTTAAGCGAATTAGCCTATAGACCAGCGCAGTCCAGGCTCAGGCTGGTTACCAATCAGGACTCAGTCGGAAGAAATTAGCCCAATTGCAATCACATCTAAAAAGATGAAATATTGTGAATTTGGAACATCATTTTAAAAAGATATTATATTCAGACCATAATTTTTGTTAGCTGTACCATAATTTAATTGTAATAAAGTTCTCAAGCATTTACTTATTTTCACACTTACATTTAGGGGTGACAATGGGTCGAGCCGGCGTGCCCACACAAGCTCGAGCACGAGCCGAGCTCGTGGCTCGTCATGGACGAGCTCGGCTCGTGCCCGAGCTCGCCCAAAGCGGGCCGCTCGACGAGCCGAGCCGAGCTCTCGGCTCGTTATTGACATTTTTTTTAACACTATAAATCTA